>MU795050.1:0-75415 GCA_027886305.1 Lentinula aff. lateritia
GTGGGATGTGAAAGTGATGGAGTGATGTATCGTACAAATAAGGGCATAGAGACGGTGAGAAAAGGAAAATGATAGGGGCTACGTACTTCATGACAGTCCAGCTCTGATGGTGGATGGGAGAACTTCACGATGTGAGAAGCCAACAATAACTTTCTGAATATAAGCAGCAAGATGTTGACCACATAGATGGGAGACAAACAGTCTGATGTGGCCCAGTGTTGTGAGCACAGAAACATTGACTGAGTAGTACAGTACAGATAAATATGTAACAACTAAATATTTAGATACTGCAGATAATAAGGCAATGTCTGATAAGGCAAGGTAAGTAGTGAGTTGCCTCAACAAATTGTTGCTGAGGTCTGCCAACAAAATGTTATACAAGATGGATGGTAAAGGAGATAGGGAAGGGGTGAACAACAAACAACTGAACATAATCAGTAGTTTAAAATGTGGAATGCATTGAAGTTTAAGTAGCTGAAAACAGCTGAATGGAAATAGGGAAGTGTGAAAAAAGGACACATATTGTGGGACCTGTACAAATAAAGGGGTGACTGCATGCTAAGCAGGCCATTGACTAAAGTGGGATGATGGAAGGGTGGAACATTGCACATGCAATATGAGATGAAACTGGTGCCTAAGTTTTGAGAAAAAGAATACACTGTAAGTAAACAACATCAATTAATTGTAATTGAACAACAACGTAATCATGACAATTTGGACAATGTCAAGGTCACAAATAGGAAAGGCAACCATGCAAAATTGGTTGAAGATGTAATGGGGAAAACCAATCTGTTAATTTGAAATAGGCAGAGAAGGTGAGTAATAAAGAGTGGGCAGTAGAAGCAGGTAACACGACATACATTGTCACAAAGATAAGGGCAAAGGTAGACACCAGCATATAAAGAAAGGATGTCTTGAGTATATGTAGGAAGGAAGGAACCAGTGAACACAAATTGTTTTGAAATGCAAAGGACTGAGAAACATGTTCAACAGTAAGAAACGGTTAAGAATGTAGGAACAGAACTAACACAAGGGAGGCAAAAAGGGGCAAGCAGCAAGTCATAGAACTAGGGGTTGTTTCAATACTGATGTGCACTGAAGAGAGCAGTTAAGTTAACTGAGAAATCAAGCTGCATAAAGAAATACCATAAAGAGGAATATGGGTATGAAACATGAATGATGTGTACAGGTGGGCAAAGAGGGTAGTGAAAGCATGAGATTATTTTCATGCGCACTTATAATATCGAGTTAGAGGGGACCATTCACTTTGCTTGTTTAGATCCTTTGGCATACCACTCCAATTAGCATGCATGAAGATTTTACCATGGTCCAAGATCAGATTGCACCAAATCCATATACTTTTCACAAGTTTGGCACTGGTTTGGAATATGATCAGCTTAGTACTGCCTCATTTTGCATGTGGTTACACATGCATTAACTTGACATGTCTTTCTTTACCATTGCTTCATTGAAATGACTGTGAGTAGATAAGCAAAGTGAAGCAATCTGAGGTGTGTGCTGTTAATTCCATGATTCCATGAGATCACAGCCACATCCTGATGAGGTGTTCTCACCTCCATATGATTGTTATGACTTGTGATAACCCTAAACACAAAGCCAAGCAAGGTGAGTCAGGTCGATGGGTGTGACTTTGTGACCTTGTCCGTGACCAGTCTGTGACTGTAATTTCTTAATCGGGCCGATTCCCGTTGTTTAACTGATTTTTCCTCCTCTTTTGAGTCTTCATCTACTTGCGACGTGCAGGTGAAGACTGCCTCAGTCATCCTAACCGCAGGGTTTACAAAAGTCATATTGTATCTGCATATCAGAACTTTCATCTCAAGGCCTTGCCGTTATCCTCCTAGGGGCGAGAATTCGACTAATAAGATTCCATGGATTCACTAGAGCAGGACCTTGAACACCATCAGCTTTCTTCATCCGCTGATCTGTTCTTTCCAGGCGACCACCAGCACCATATGGGCTCTCCTACAGATCAGGCTCAGCAAAAAGATACACTAGACGGTGCACCATCCGGCTCAAATTCGCTGAATCTCAATCCTTCCTTTCTAAATGAAGCAGGAGGGAACAGCATGGGAATGGTTATGGCTGCTCTTCAATCTCTCGGTAGCAATACAAGGGCTTCGAATCCTTCCGATGGTGAACAGCAGCCTGCTGCCCACAATGAGGACCTCGGAGCTGGACAGGGCCAAGGGCAGTTCAGAGAACAAATTATCCTGGAACAGTTCAAACTGGCGCAGCTTAAGCAGCTGCAGGAGATCCAGCAGCAGATTTTTCAACAACAGGTCTGCCAGCTTTAACCTTTTTACCCTACTACTCAAACTTTCATTGCCCAGATGGCGCTACTCAATAGCGGAACTGCTTCTCTGGAGAGTCAAGCTCGGGATCAGACTCAGCGCAGATTTCACGGTTTACCCACGCCAGGTTCATCTACCGAAATTCGACCATCTCAACCTATCCCTGTTGAGTTCGTATCCCCGATGCTACTCAACTTTAACGATATAGACTCAAGTCCTATGATGTCCCTCGATTTTCCCGGCCAAAATCCATATCCTCGAAACAATACGTCCTCCCACACTCCGGTGTTCCCTCCACGCGACCCCGTCGGGTTAGATATGAACGTCAACAGCTTCGCATCAGTGCATTCGCAATTTGGCGCAGGAGGAAGTACAATTACGGGCAACAATTTTGCATCATCACCTCCGTTCCATGCCACCTCGAATACAGGCGGGGGTGGTCATGCTCGAGCTCACGATCACTACATTGCTCATCGAGGGACTGCGTCTGCTCCTGCGCATATTGCCTTCGGTAATCCGTACCACCCTTCTCAAAATGGTATGAATATGCACGGTGGTATTAACGCTATGAATATGTCCTCCGAGCCTTCGTCACCGTTACATTCGGAACTAGACTTCGATATATCACCACTGACGAGTCCTTGGCTCGGGGCAAAAATAACCGGAAATAGTAATGGGAATGGAAGAATACAGGCGTATGGGCATCCCCAGAACCAGAGTCAAACTCATCGTGACCAAAATCAAATGCACTCCCATCTTAACACTCACGCAGGCCTAAAACGCGCTGCATCACCGAGTACTCCCGATATCGACGTTGAAGTTGTATTTAGTGGTGCTTCAGACGAAATCGGGAGGTCACGGAAGCGACAAGCTTCGATATCCCTGTCACCTAATACTATGCGACCTTCTGCTTCCAATACTACCTCGTCCTCTAGGTCCACACGTGTCTCAGTTTCTGGGTCGAGATCCATGAACTCGACGCCCTTATTGAGAGGAATCAACCCGAATTCGAACACCAGGGCGAGAAGAGGAAGCATAAAATCGAATAGTCCCATGACTATGGCGATGACTGGTGGAGCTGGTATAAGTAGCGTAACAGGCTTTTCCAGTATGCCGAGTCCTCTGGTTGATTCTAATTCGGGATCATCGTTCAGGGGGTCGAATATGAATGTCAGTAACGGTGATTGCCATACTCACAATAACAGCGACGGAATACCCGCAGGCAATGGAGACAACTTAAATCTTGGTTTCGGAGTTGTGGGAGACTCACCTTCGCCTGTGGATCTTTCCCTGTCCATGCCACCCCCTGCGGCACCTGCTTCGGCATTCACTCCTTCAACAAGTACCAGAGGTACAACGTTACCAGAACCACTGGTTCCTGTCACCCCTGCGAGTATCATGAATCTTGGGAATTCGTTTGTGGGGCTTGGTGGTGGACTAGGTAGCGTCAGTCAAAGTCATAACTCTGGTATGAGTGCGGGCGTTGACGGAGCTGCTTCTTCCCCCACGCCCGGTACGACTCCTGCAGCTGCGGGTGGTGCTACGAAGCCCGCCACGAAAGGTGCCGGAAGAGGTGCGAAGAATGACAAAAATGATTCCGGATCAGGGACAGGGACACGAAAGTCCGGGCGTAGAGGCGGAGGTGGTGCAGCGGCTGGCGACGGTATAGGATTGAAACATATTTTACCTGGTGCGTTCATAGATCCTTCGTCTTCGATCTGAGGAAGTATCTCAATCATTTGTTTCCAGCTACCAATCCGTCCCCTCCATCTTCATCTTTACGTCCTTCTTCAAATCTGAACTCAACCTCCGCCGCCGCCACTTCATCAACTACAACCATTGTTCCCGTCAAGGAACGAAAGACCTCACATAAAGCTGCTGAACAAAAACGTCGAGATTCCCTGAAGACCACATTCGATGACCTTCGTGGGCTCCTTCCGCCCATCCCACTCCCAACAGACGGCGATTCCAAATCCGGAGGCGCTGCAGCTGTAGACGACGAGATCGGTTTCATAGCTCTCGCAAAAGCCTCGCTTCTTCCGGGGGCTCTACCTCCTAGGGGTCCGCCCAAAGTAGGGGAGGGTCCAAATAAGGGAGTGAGCAAGTTACAACTGTTAATTTGTGGGAATGAATACATTCGAGTGCTCAAAGGGAGAGTGGAGAGACGAGACGAGGAGGTGGAAAGGTTGAGAAGGGAAGTTAGGCGGTTAAGATCAAAATTGATAGGGGGTGAAGCTGAAGAAGATAGTGGTAGTAGTGGTGAGAATGAGAATGAGGGTCAGGAAGGATATTGTTTCAAGGATGGGGAAATGTTGGATCTGGATAGAGATTTGGATGCTGTGGAAGTTTTGGAGTCGATGGGGACTTCGTCTTCTGGTCTTTCTGCGTCCATGAATGGGGGAGGTTATTTTACGGGAGTTGATGAGGATGTAGAGGAAGACTAGGACTACTAGTGCGCTTGGAATCCATATGGACTGACGGTGGTCGTATGGTTTTGAAAGACGTTTACCGCTCTATATGTATGTGCAACGTGAGCTTGCATTTCTCGAACCCTTAACGTTTAACGCTTAAAATCATTATATGATCCAACTTGCTCATCACAACCATACTTAGTACCTTTGTTTTGTTGAAGATATACCTATGTATTCACAAACAGTGTCTGCATAATCCATGTTGTAGCCTTAGAACATCATTCCACATATACGCAGTTGTAGTTTATCACAGAATACCTTGCTATGCTATGCTTGACACATTAGGGCGTTGTAACTACGTTGTGCCCGAAACTGATATTAGAGAATGAGATAATTTGCGCCAGTTCTCATTAGTCCTCCCTGCTAGGGTCCCGATCACCCTTTCAAACATTCTACGCGATAAAGATGAGTAGCACTGACAGTGATTTGGCCGTGACCGGGCCACGACTGGTGACCGTCATGATAAATCATTCAGCAATAAACATGCTGCGTTCGTACGCAACAAGGTATAGCTGACGAAGATGCATGACCTGCACAGTCACGGACAATTTTTGAATGAAAGAGACCGATGTATGTATATTTGTTTTTACAGCACGGTATGCTCCAGAACAAATTTTGAACGATCCATCATGCATCATCATCCCGCCCTTTGACTAGGGAGAGAATTTTAGTATTCATATTATACTCAATGGGAAACGGTGTTAACTCACCGCAGCTCTGCTAGGTTTAGCAGCATGTATGCATTTTATTTGTGTGCTACGATAATCGCACTTTTTATAGAGCAGAACGTAAGAACTAAGATATAACTGCAAACGAAAGGGTGGAAGTCACCAAAGAGTAAATGAGGATGGAATTTTGAGTCATGGTATCTTCAGCTTCGGGAAAGTACAGCAACAGGCCAGTACGCTTGACCTATGTATCCCGCGTTTCTTCTGAAGCACTGAGTGCAGGGCGCGAGTTTAGCACTATTGAAGGTAAAAGTGGCGTCATTTGAATTTCTTGACCTTGAAATAGAGCGGTGTTTGAGCAATATCGGAGGAGAACAAGAACCGTAAAGGATACGAATTAACGGTGCTAATACTATGGCATATACATAGTGCGTGTGTACGTATCATATCGAGTTTTTTTTCGCGTGAACTTGCATTCGACGATGTGCAAGGTGTATGTTAGGGAAAAGGCTTGTATAATGATCCTTAAACATCGAAACTTCAAAATGGTATTCGATGAAAATCTTGAGGCTGTAACCTGATTGAAATAGCGCGGAATATTTTGGGCGATGATGGTTTCCAGTAATGTCATGGCGGGCACCGCTTTCGCGACGCGTTTGTGACACTGTTACGATACGTCACATAAACGTATAAATTGAACCTTGCCGAAGTTATTAGCTCTTCTCCCTTCCATCCACTTTCAAATCTTCCCAATTTCCAAGCTCTTTTCTCTTCCTAGGCATGTTAATTCACATGGACCTGTTTTCAATGCTCATCGATTTGCTCGTCCCGCTGTCACAGATTCATCCATGTGTGGAATTTTTGGCTACTGCAGTTTCTTGAAGGAAAAGGTGAGGAACGCTCGCACAAATTCCCTTACTGGGATCTGCATCTATGTCCACTCTGGGAACCAACACTGCTGTCAAATGCGTATGGCTGCTCGTATTCTGCTCTTTTTCGTTCACTTATTAATATCGTAATACTGATCTTGATATGACTTGTTGATAGAGCCGCAAGGAGGTTCTAGAGGTCCTTTGCCAAGGTTTAGCTCGCCAGGAATATCGTGGTTACGACTCTGCTGGTCTTGGGGTCGATGGCGATAAACCTGGTGAAGTCGTCTTTTTCAAGGAAGTTGGCAAGGTTGCTGGGCTCCGCAAGCAGATTGCCTCTTCCAATATCGACGTAAACAAGACCTTTGTTTCCCAAGTTTCCATCGCTCACACTCGTTGGGCGACTCACGGTGTTCCATCAGTTGCCAACTGTCACCCTCTTCGATCCGACCCTACTGCCGAATTCTGTGTCGTTCATAACGGTATCGTCACTAACAGTGCCGCGCTTCGTCTCGTACTCCAGAAGAGAGGTTTCACTTTCGAATCTGAGACAGATACTGAAGCTGTCGCTAAACTCTTGAAATACGTCTACGATTCACAAGCTGACAAGAAGAACTTGACCTTTACCGATTTGGTGAAGGCTGTTCTCAAGGAACTGGAAGGCTCTTTCGCTTTCGTCTTCAAGTCGACACACTTCCCGAACGAGATTGTCACTGCCCGTCGCGGTTCCCCTCTTTTGATTGGTGTCAAGACGGACAAGAAGCTTAAGGTCGACTTTGTTGATGTCGAATTCGCAGGCCAGGATAGCAAGGATGTTAAGGCTGACACTCGTATGTGATCTTGGTTTTTCTTTTCCTTTTGCCTGACTTCTATCCATAGTTCACCCGACTTCTCCCTCCGCTTTGCTGGCGCCTCCGTCTGCCAACCCGAAAGTCCTCCGCACGCAATCTCGAGCTTTCATGTCCGAGGATGGCCTTCCTCAACCCATCGAATTCTTCGTCGCATCTGACGCCTCTGCAGTTGTAGAGCATACTAAGCGGGTCTTGTACCTCGAGGATAATGACATTGCCCACATTGCCGATGGTGAATTGCACATCCACCGTCTCCGCCGCCAGGACGACCGAGACCAAACCCCTGCCCAAATTGCTTCGACTAGAACCATTGAGACCCTTGAGATCGAAATAGCGGCCATCATGAAAGGCAAATTCCATCACTTCATGCAGAAGGAAATCTACGAGCAGCCCGAATCAGTGGTCAATACTATGCGTGGTCGTGTCAACTTTGACACTAATCAGATCACGCTGGGTGGTTTGCGCGCGTACCTCCCGATCATGCGTCGTGGAAGACGTATCGTTTTCATCGCTTGCGGAACAAGTTACCACTCCTGTATTGCCACTAGAGCTATTTTTGAGGAGCTCACAGAAATTCCTGTCAGCGTTGAGCTCGCGAGCGACTTCCTCGACCGAAAGACTCCGATCTTTAGGGATGATGTCTGTGTGTTTCTGAGTCAGAGTGGTGAGACGGCTGATACTATTCTTGCTTTGAGATACTGCTTGGAGCGTGGTGCCCTCTGCGTTGGTGTCGTCAACACTGTTGGTTCCACGATCTCCCGAGAAACTCACTGTGGTGTTCACATCAATGCTGGGCCTGAAATCGGTGTTGCTTCTACCAAGGTTCGTCTCTTGATTGTTTTGTGAGAACCTGTCACTTGACTGTTCCTAAGGCTTACACTTCTCAATACATTGCTCTCCTCATGATGGCACTCCAATTATCGGAGGATCGTATTTCCCTGACTGAGCGTCGTAACCAAATCATTGCTGGTCTTCACTCAATGCCCGCCCAGATCAAGAAGGTCTTGGATCTGGACTCTGTGATTCAGCAATTCGCTCAGAGCGTGGCGGACTACAAGAGTCTGTTGTTGATGGGTAGAGGATTCCAGTACGCCACCTGTTTGGAGGGTGCTTTGAAGATCAAGGAAATCAGTTACATGCACTCTGAAGGTAAATCTGATGTCATCGTTCCTTTCCCACCCAAGCTTTATTGACTGGATATTAGGTATCCTTGCTGGTGAACTAAAACATGGTCCTCTTGCTCTTATCGATGAAAATATGCCCGTCATCATCATTATGACCCAGGACTCCCTCTATCCTAAAGTCCAGTCTGCGTTTAGTCAGATCACTGCTCGTAAGGCCCAGCCCATCGTCCTCTGTAACGAGGGCGACGACGGTATTCCCGCAAATGCCAAGACCATCCGCGTACCCAAGACAGTTGATTGTTTGCAAGGCATGTTAAACATTATCCCGTTGCAGCTGTTGAGCTACCACCTCGCGGTCAACAAGGGCTATGATGTTGACTTCCCAAGGAACTTGTATGTTTCGATCTTTCTCTCTCGTTCTAGTCATGGTAGCTTATCCTTCTTTGTCCCTTCAGGGCGAAATCTGTCACCACCGAGTAAACGAATGAAATGCGCCGTAGGTAGTGGAGATTGTGTATGATTCTGAGCGGACTGAAAATTATTGTACTTTTACATATTTCGACAAATTTCAAGTAATGTGGGTCGGAGCTGCCTTGCAGGTACCCGATAGAGCACGGTTTTTCGTATAAATGGACTATCTTACTGTTTTTGTCTGTACATACCCTGCAATATGATCTGCTCTCTGAACGTTCTAACTGAAGCCCGTCCTCCTAAACTAGGGAATGTCAAAGCGAGTCTTATCATCGCCACGCGTTAAGTCCAAGGACCTACCAATTTTTTGCATCACTCTTATCACTGCGTTCTGATATACTTCTATCCTCACTCCCATATCTATCTTTGCTTAGGCTTATACAGATGTCAATCCCGATCCCAGCGATTGCGGAACATGCAAACGGACCAGCTAGCGTTTTACGGCTCTCTAGGACTCTGCAGGCTAGCACGGAAGCTTTCATTCGTTGGCGCGATGCCGAAGTCGCCCTCGCTTTAAAGGACATGGAAGCTACCCGCGAATATGAACGGCTCTTAAGGATCGATTTGCAAAATCAATTGATCCTTTCTGAACAGAATCTGCGGGCATGCGAAAGACACCTGGAACTTGTGCAGAAAAAAGTCACTCCTGACTTGCGGAAAACCAACATGGACTCGGCGCGCCTGCAGCAGGAAGAGACAGATTTGAAATCGATCATTGATGCATTGAAGAGGATCGGTATACGTTTGTGCAAGGATACGAAAGAGGTCCTGTGCTTGGTTTGCGACGTAGACACGGATGCTCGATGGACCCAGGTGCAACAACCCAACTCTCCCGAGGACAATCATCGCTCCTCTCAGGATCTGCTCAATATTCCTTTGTGTTCTCCGACGAGTCAAAGAGCAATGATCCAAAAGCAACCATTGAACGCCATTGCAGCTATAGACACCCTCCTCGACGCTCATGATAAGGACATGGCTGAGAAACGCATCCTTAGTGCACGGTGCAACACAGCAGAAAGTGTGGCGGACCAATTGAAAAAAGAAATGGAGGTGAAGGACTCCAGGATCGCCGAGCTCGAGGCAAAGATCGCTTCAATGTGGGTAGAAGAGCCGTGCTCAACGACAGGGGTCACGAATGTGACGTGCATCAGTCCTTCGCAGCTTTTCGAGAACCCGAACTTCTCGCCTTTCCTTTCTGAATCTTCCAGCTCTTCGAATCCATTCCAGCCTGTTGGGGTCGCTTTCAATAATCCAGAATCGGATTCTTCCTACACTGATCCTTCAGATGACAGTGCACTTCTGAACGCCTCTGTATCACAAATACGAAAACCGAAGAGCCTTCCGCCTTCGAATTCGGACAAAGCAGGTTGTGGTGGTACCCGGATTTGGTATCACCAATATGCGAATCCTTGAACCACTAAGGATGCGTCATTGTAAGTCTTTTACTCGAGTTCAATGAGAAAACAGTGCTAATATGATGTTCTAGAACTTCAACTGTGAGTTGAGGCATGGAATATAATGTAGATATAGTATATTTTAGTACGCAAATTTTTGAGATACTTCATGTAATACGTACGTAGTTGCTCTAGTTTCCGATAATGAATTCTGTTTATAATCAAATTCACATTTTTTGGGTTGCAGCTGATATAGAAACCTCATTTCCTTGGATATGCCACCTAGTAGCTTGGACAGACGTGCCAAGTGCTTACTGTACATATTTCTGTTTGCATTGATCTTGCAATCCTTTCCATCTTCATTTCGCGAGTCGAGCCTCCTCTTCTATGGGCCAAAAGTCTGCTTCGAGCTCTATTACTCTTGCCCAAACCTCCTTTGCACGACTCCACTCTGCGGATCCTGGTTGAATTCCCAATGAGTCTACCAGATCTGCCAAGTCGTCAACAAACTTGACAAATTCTGGACAGCTCCAGTTGTCCGATAGAGAAAGGATAGCGGAATTTGTTGGTGTTGGGGTAGATTCAGAGGACAATATGAATGGGACACTGGTATTGGTCAAATCTCGAACGTAGGTCCATGCATCCAGATATACCTGAGGAAAATAAGTTTCCCTGACTAGCAATACGAGTGTTCGGGTCCAAGCTTTACTAACCCTTTCCATAGCCCAGAGGAAGATCAAACCGTCGATTACCGTGCCATGATTTGATATTCTTGACATCTCTGCCGTATAGTTTCTTGTCCCCTTCCTCTCAGGCCATCCTTCCTGATTCAAACACCATTTTTGCGCCGTTTCCTGGAAGAACCCGACTTCTCGGTCGACATTCTGCAGAGAGAACAGCAGAAGTTTGAATATTCGTTGGTTGAGAAGTTCTTGGCTCGAGTTGTGAGAATCCTTCGAATTGAATGGGATGTTCGATATAAGAGATCCGATGAATTTTGGATACGCGTGAGCAGCGTATATTCTGTCCTGAGCAAGCCAGAGAGCCAGCAGATTGTGATCAAGAGTTCCGCTGCCCGCTGCTGTTAGAAAGGAGTGCTTGATGGCAGATGTATAAGCTGCAGTGAATGATGAAGTGAGATATTTCGTGAGGGAAGGTGACATGATAATCGGACTCATAAGCGCTTCGAGATCCCACTTCACCCTAAATTGGCGCTAAATTCATTTCGTGGCCTCCATGTCGGCCGTTCAAGCTCTTAAAAAGTTTCGTCTTCACGAGCTGAAAGGCCTTCAGAGCCATATTTCCCGCTTTGGACCCATTCCTGCTTCTGAGTCATCCTCTGGTGTCCCTCTCCCAAATCCTTTTCTTCCTCACAAAAATCCACAAACCGGAAGATGGGCCCCGCCTAAATATTCTCTGCGACGTCAGGCAGAGCTGATAAAGAAGGCTAAAGCCACCAATAATCTCGAGCTACTTCCTCCAGGACCAAAGCTCTCTGCGCCTACTGCCAGTATCTGGAGTCAAAGGCTGGACGCGACTGTTGGTTCATCTCAAAAGTTGGCGGTATTGGATGAGACGCTAGCTTTTCCTGTGGATTGGATTGGAGAATTCAAACTGAAGGTGGCGGATGGAACAGACTTGGGTGCACGGCTGTATACAGGCAAGAAGAGGATGTTCAAAGGACACAAATGGGAGCGGGTCAGAGAGCGTCGGGCCGCTCACCATAGTATGTTGTTGAAGGACATGGACAAGCGCGTCAGGAGATACAAGAAAGTGAGCCTAGATGTACTTTCCCCAAAATGTGATTCTGAACAATTGTTTTCCCCAGCAACATCTGAAGAAGAGACCAAATCCTCTCAAGGTTTCTCGAAAGATATCTACAAAATTACCGTTCTAGTCTGTGTATCATTGAGTATAATCGCCATTCAATCAATTCCAGCTTTCACAAGAAACATCACGTCTGTGGTGTCGTTGCACCACATAGGTAAAGAAACAGATTCACGGCCCCATTCGAAGTTAGGTCCGTGCATTTCTGGTCGCATTTGGAAGTAAAGAGAAACTGTGTATTTTGGGTGCTCTCGTTGCGCATTACTCTTTTTTCCAAACTCATCTTCGTCTTCGCCAACGGAACAAAGCCGGAGGTATCGCCAAGGGAGCTTACTTCTATTCCTGAAGAGCGAAGCTATAAGACTATAAGTTGTGGATGATATATATCTTTTTCCTCAGTCATCTTCCATGATTTCACATTGACGTGAAACCCTAGCCTGTGAAATCGGCCTATCCCCGTTGTGGAATAAGATAGCCACTCGGAAAATGTGTGCTCTGTCCAGAACATTGTCGTTCCTCGTTCGACTCCAGGCACGTCTTTTAAGTGTCGCAGTCATTCATTGAAATCATATGGCACCCCAGGTCCGTTCTCCACGAAAGACTCCCGTATGAACGAACTTTCTCAGAATCGTATTGCAGTACTGATGAAAGTAGCGCTGGAGGGGGTAAAAGAGCGTCTAACTCACTGGCTAATTGAACTGCCATCATCAGCATAAGAGCTTCTAGGAATAGTATACAGTAAGACACAGTCACTGGACCTTGAGGCTTGAAGTCCTGCAAGTGTTTATGATGTGTCTCCAACCTGGCAACCTTGGTTCGTATCGAAATTGAACTTCCAACCACTAAATCAAACCAATATGATGAACAGTCATTCAGAGTAAAGTTTCAGCGGGTAGTCAGACGACCCAGAACGATATGGATGATTATAATTATATGGAGAACCCTTCCAACGTACGTCCTGTCACTGTCCTGATACGCACTACGGTGAAAATTGTGAATACTAACATTGTATTTGAATAGAATCTGTCTCTGGAATCGTTGGAAAACGCTGAGGAGGCGATCCGGGATTCTGAAACTCACGATTGAATAATGATAAGCAAAGACAAATGATATCATGCTGAGACTAAGGTAGGTAGTATTGATTGATATTCAGCACTGATTAATCACAGCAATTTGGCTGCAAATACATACCGGTGGTTGTCTGTCGTCTGGGGGATTTTGGTGATGCAGAAGAAGGCGGTACCCACCAGTTCCAGGACCGACAGAGAGGTTAGTGGAACGGTAGATCGCGCAGGCGTAGTTATTCGGAACGAAACAGCTGGGTAGGCCTGTGAGGAATGATGTGGAGGCGTCGCTCCCGAACTCACGCAAGCCTTGAGCTTGAGACTGGGATTATGAATAAATGTAATTTAATCGTAGTCTAGAATGCAGATATTTTGTTGATCTCCATCTGTTCTTCGTTGCTTTTACAAGTTTGTGATCTATTACGTGACACTTCCTAGAAGCATATCAGTACTGTGCCAGTAAGGGACAAGCAAAGAACGTACAGTTGACTCTGCAGCCACTGTATACGACAGAGCTCATAGAAGAACTAAACAATGAACATCAAGTGCTTACTTAATCGCCCTTCAAAAAAAACCAGTTGCTTTGTAGCCATCATCCTCGAAGGGTTTCACGCCTGCATCATTTGTCGTGGATCTGTCTACAGCTTATAGTGCAGCTTGAACGTTTCCAGTGCAGCTCTGGCCAAATATTTGATCTTACGGCGTATTATTACACGATAATCAAGATGGATCCAGAATACCAGGTGCCACCACAAGAATCCGGGCCCCAGCCCCATCCTTATCTTCATGAACCTCTACTGTACATCACTAATCTTCCTGCAAATGTCACTGACGACGCTATTGGAATGGCATTTATGACTTGCGCTCCGTTCAGACCCAAAATTAACAGAGATACAGCTGGTTCGATGTTTTCTGGCACCATCGAGTTCAAATTTCTCGAGAAAGGTGTGAATTGATGTTCTTATCGGCTAGATCAACGCTGACCTTAACGTTCGTCAGCCGAGAAAGCATTAGCCACGCTTCAATCGCGTCCTCTGCCAGATGTACCAGGTGTACTTCTCGTGTTATCGCCTTACCCACCTACGAACCCTCCCACACCTCTACCTCCACCATCTGCGCTTCCTAGGCTGGTCAAACACCTTCCAATAGGCTTTAGCGACTCGGCTCTATTTGATCTCTTTCGACCTTACGGTGCTCTCGCGTCCGTTCGAATCCCAACGCATTTTGGGCCCGATACCGGCATGATCGAGTTTTGGAACGAGGATGACGCGCGGAGCGCCGAAGAGGCTATGCACTGCGCTGATATCGAAGGCCAGAACATCGCTGTTCAGGCTTACCAGCCACGGAGAACTGCTAGTGGAACCATGAACGACTTCAACACGAATGCCCCGGCCTTCGTACCTTCAGCACCAGTGTTTGGTTACTCAAGTCCGGCTGCGACGTATTCTCCTCCTCGTCCGCACTACAGTCCTAGGAGTCCCGTGTCGCCTATCCCTCATGGTGGTCCACAGTTTGTCCATGGACCTGGACAGCAGGTGCAACTCGCTCCAATGGCTGGTCCCGGCTCGAATAGCCATAGTGGGTTAATCGACCCATGTAACCTGTTCTGCAAGAACTTGGACCCAGAAATCGATTCGAATGCCCTATTCTCTCATTTCCGTCAGGTGTGTCTGTCGTGGCTCTCTCGTAGTGTCAATTCTCTTTCCTAATCGAAACTCCCAGTTTGGGCAAATTGTTAGGTGAGTATATCCGTCCAGTATCTTGAAATGGAGCCGAACTCTCTGGTATCAGTGCTCGTGTGATGCGTAACGAGGCCGGTGAAAGTCGAGGCTTTGGCTTTGTATCATTCCAAATGCCAGATCAAGGTCTGTTGAACATCTTTCGCCATAATGCTCAAATTCACTTTTCGTCATAGCGGCCGCTGCCATGCACGCAATGAATGGTATCACCTTAGGGTCCAAACAGGTTGTTGTCCGACTACATGAACCCAAACAGCTGCGTCAGGAAAAACTTGCCGCCCGATTTGGCGGTGGAGGTAATGGTCATCCTAGAACAGCGAGTGGAGCCACTAGTCCTACTGCCAGTGAGGGTGGGGACAGCTATGGCGCTGGATGGGGAAGCCCAAGCCCAAGAAATAGAACTTTAGGTCTAGGGAATTTAGGCGGTTCTCCTGGCTATGGCACTGAGAGAGATAGAGGAAGAAGAGGAAGCGGAAGCTATTACAACGTAACGGATTTTTTTTTAGTTGAGAGCAGACTATTGACCTTTTAGAATAGGCCGCTCTGACTGGAACACTGAACCTTCCTATGCGTTACGACGACCTAGCTGCTCTATCTCCGGTCGTACGCAAAGAAGTTCTTACTGGCGAACTCAGCAGACGCGTCAAATCGCTCGGCAGCGTTGCTCCCGCCGACGTCGGTAGTATCGTCGACGGTCTAATTAATGTGTCACTGAGCGAAATTGTTCAAGCAATCGATGACCCAGCAAAGCTCGCGAACCAGGTCGATAAGCTAAGAATTTCACGGAATTTATCTGCATCGACCTCTCCATCTCCGGATTCCAACTCACAGAGCCCGGCACGCTCAGCTACCGCATCGCAGGACTCACGCCTCCTTGATCCTAATGCCCTTGCGGCTACCGCCAGTGCGCCTGAGCATCCCTCTACACCCATCTCGGTGAATGCTTCCTTGTCAACACCACCGCGTACCTCCTCCCCATCAGGGTCCCTTCCACCGACGTCGGAACGCGATCGCATTGCTGCCGCTGTAGCAAAATTCGAAAATTCTCCGTCAGAGAAACAAGAACAGCTCACGGAGCTTTTGATGAGTCTTCCTAAAAGAGAACGCGCGCTTTGTCTGTTCAACATGGAGGTGTTCCGTGCAAAGCTTGCGGATGCCAGGCTGGTGTTGGAGAGTATGGAAGAGGAGGAAGAGGAAACCAATGTGACCTCTGTTGCCACAGCAGCTACCGTTCCTCCTTCTACGCCACAAAACAAGAAGACTTCATCATATTCTACAATGGAAAGATCTCCTCAGACACCTGACCTCTCCTCTCGCGGCCCTAGTGCCACTTCGTCACCTCTCCCTGCCACCCCCGCCGCCGGAACTCCCACGGGAGCAAGAAATACAACTTACACAATCGCAGCGCTCGCCAAGCTTCCTGCCAAAGAGATTCTCAAAGTTGTGAAGTCCTCTTCCGTAATCTTACCTGTGGACATGTCCAAAGCCGACCCGCTTGTGGTGCAGGCTACGGATGAATTTGTTGATGGATTGATGGATAAGGCCCCCCAAATGCAGAAGCAGCTACTAGGTGAGAAGCTGTTCAGGGTTGTCAAGAGCTTCGGAATCAAGGGCGCAGTGAGTTTTTTTTTCGTTATCGCCACTGTTTACTCACATTCCTACGAAGCCCAAAATTACTGTTACTCTTTTGGACCAGGAGGACCTGCGCTCTCTCGCACATCTTATGAACAGCTATCCTGCGGTGTTGAAAGATAAAGCACAGGCTCTCGTCGTTTCCAAGTGACATGATCAGCTGCAGTCTCCATCCACCATTCCAAGTTCTCGATATATTTTCTTTTATTTAGCTTTTCTATACATTATTACAGAAAACATCCAGGTTGTGCTGTTTTTAAGTAATTGTCTCTTGGGTGGTTTGTGTTTACTCCAACATACAAACCGTCTCACTCACACGTCATCATATCCATCCATTTGTTTGCCATACTCTTTCAGATTGTTCTACTCTAATGCTGCTTCTTCATCTCTTCTCTCGGATTCACAAGTCGCATACTCTTCCTTTTTACCCGGTCGTCCGATTTTATTTTCTGTCTATCATTTCATCACTTCTACCTCTCAATGGCATTGTTTTCCGTTTCCTCGTTGCTGTTCCTTTTCTCTCAGTCTGTTCTGTCCTTTTCTATCGTAACTCCTAAATCTTCTCGGCTTTCTCCTGTCCTTTCATCGGTCCTCTTGAATTCTTCCTTGTCCTTCCATCGATCTTTTCATTGTTTTTACTTAACGATTTTACGAAACTTTACGATTATATCTGACTTGAATCGGTTTCAATTGTGATTTAAGTATCCTGCACCCCATCTGACTCAGTCACAAACATCGTATCAACGTTCAATAGAATAAACGGCTAATCAACCCCACATTGTCAGCCTTTGCAATCGCGAGTCAACGTAAGTTATTGCAGCTTGTACCCGGTTCCTATTACTTCCGTTCGTCAGCGTTCTTTACTCTCCGGTTTTGCTATAACAGAAACTAACGATCCATCATCTCTCGATTCCAACATCCATAGGTTTGAATCGGATAATCATCCGGGTAATTTGGGAATAATGGGGGTTGAAATCGTTGCATTGCTCTTTAAGGTAACAGCAGACCGCAAGAGGATTACTTTATAAACCCCAGAACATCCAAGTGAGAACCCACAACCTGACCAGTATGGCCGTTCCAGCAAGCATGACTACTCTCAACCTGAGTGGCAAATTTTCAATCGTACGCATCACATCTTTTCATGTCCTTTGCTGAGTTTACCTCCACCGTCATAGAACAAAACGCTGAGCCATCCCCCCGAAGAGATCTTGGAGCTTCAAGGTGTGGCCATGCTCAAACGCAAAGCCATGGGCGCCGCTACACTCACAGTTAACATGAAGCATTACAAGAACGACAGTGGGAAGGAATGTCTCAGCCTCGAGCAAACCATTGCTGGCTTTGACCTGGGGGTGCCAGAGGAGAAAGTCCTTGACTGGGTAGAGCAGACCAGAGACACGAAGCTGATTGGCACTGTGGTGACGAAAGCGAAGAGGGTGAAAGTCGACGAAGTCGAGAATGCCTACCTGAAAGAGGGATGGAGCGCTGATACTTTGGAGAATGGATGTATCATGGTTCATGTCACTCCCGAAGGAAAGGATAGCTGGTCTGCTGAACAGGTTAGTCAAATCCAACTTTGTTCTCAGTTGAGTTTTCACCGTGCGCGGTTCTAGACTTGGGGCATCGGCGAGGTGAAGGGCGAAAGACGCCATGTCAGACGCATTGCTTTCACTGGACCCGACAAGAAGCTCGAGCACCAGTTTGTATATGACTACCGTGAGCGTTCCCTTCGTTGAGGAGAAAAGTTGTTTCACTCACCTTTTTCAACGGATAGTTGGAGAGAATTAAGATTTACAGGTACAATAACGCGTACTACTTTAATTCATCTGAGTTCGACTCCAGCTCGGAATTACAGGAAACAGAAGTGTCAATGTAACTATTATCATTCTTCTGGATGCGTGATACATACATACAAGCTGTGAATCATTGTTGACCTGGTCGCAGACTCAAGGAGTGAATAAAGCTAGCCCATGAATTCTAGTAGTTAAATACGTAAATTACAAAAAACCTTATCATCTTGCTAGCAAAATATAATACCAAACCCCAGATTATATGCATACGTAGATCAGAACAGACAAAATCCTTGTATTCGACATCCAAAACAAACGAAAGAGAAAAATTGATTTGAGAAGATTCATACCCAAATGGTAGTTTGTTATGGAGCCCATTCTGCACTCATCTCCTAAATCCAGATTTAGGACAGATATTTGAAGGACACGCAGGTGTGCCAGGGAATTACAGTCACATACCAAAGGTCTCAAGCTAGACAACTACGCAGTAGTTCAAGGTCTTTCCATCATTGCCAAGGTATGAGAGATACAGACCTGTGGATCCTGAGTTTCGTCCAAATTCAATTGCCCTTCATCGAGAGGTCGATCACTCGCTTGAGAAGGGTGTTTTTGTTTCCATTTTGCTAGCTGCTTCTTGTACTTTAGTGTCTCCTTGTGGTAAGTATTCACTATGGCGTGGTGGATTCGACGACTAATTTCATGATTTGTTTGTGAGCTCGAAGCAAATGAGGGAGGAGGAAGAATTGACCCAAGATTATCCATCATCGTAGCTAGTCTTGGATGAGGATTTTTCTCTGGAAATGTAAATTTCACTTAGTTTGACATGCAATCTGAGACAGAATAAGTAACAAACGTAGTAAATCCACCAAGGTCTTGGTTAGCGTGCCTTGATCCCCAGATTCCCAAGCCCTTTGAGCGTCCGTGCATGCTGACAGTGCAATCTTTCGAGAGATGCGCATTGCAAGGCAAATTTGAACTTTTCAACGACTTCGTTTGCACAAATTTACTCACCACCAATGGTCCATCATAGATATACTCGTCCCGATCATGGCAATCTCCATCACAAAATTGAATCGGACTGGCACATCTAGGAATCGGGATATCAATTGACCCTAGTCGAGTAGGTTTCCGCAGTGGAACTGAGTGCTTCTGCGTTGTAGTAGCAGGTTGAATCTGCTTTTGCATAACTGAGTTTGAGATGTTGTATGGGCTGGTGTTTCGCCTCCGAAAAAAGTTCAGGCTATTGCTGACAGCGGTGATGCTCAATGTAGTGCGAGTTTTACGCAGTATGCGCCAAACTTTCGCAGAAGTAGCGGTAGGTGTTCGGGAGGGGAAGGCTTGATTGTTCTCGACGTTCACAGTTCTCCTCAATGATATTGGAAGAGTAGTCTTAGACTGAGTGAATTGGGTGTCATTGGTGCGTAGATTTTCGTAAACAGTCAAACCCTGTTGACCTGTAGTAGAGTATACGAATGAATAACGAAAGTGATTCGACAATGTGATCATACTTGTTTGTTTGCCATTGTTATTTCTCAGAGTGTGTTTTTCTTTCAGATGGAACTGAGGAAGGAAAGGAACCTTGGCCCTACGACGGTTACAGCGCCAATGATCGAGATCTAGGCTCCAAACTATGAATGTGGTTGTTGGAGGGCCAATATATACAAGAATCACCTAGCAAGGTTCCAGAGTGGCAAGCATCAAAGACAGCCTAGGGGGGAATCCGGTAAGGTCGTATTGCAGTATCAATATAACCAGAATGTGGCATCTTACAGTCAGTTTACATTGCGCTGGTAAAGTTTCGACTAGAATCTCCCTTAGCACCTGGGGAGCAAATCAGCTTCAATTTTGAGCATTAATTGGAGGTATGCGTACATCATCCTGAATCGCATTTTCCACTCCGTCGCAATCGCATGGTACAATAACTGGTTCGAGTTCGGTTTGAGCTTCATTGATGACCCGGAATATGCAGAAGGAACATTAGACGCACATTCATCAAGGCCGTCCTCTTCTTTAGGATCGTCGGTTGTTTGCTGCTCGACATGGCCGGCATCTTGAAGCGAGCTGGCTTATCAGGGCAGTAATAGGAACGATATCGTATCATACATACAGTAAAAGAACAGATGATCTCGAGGTTGGGCATCTTCAACAAGGGCGTGCAACTCTCTAAGCTTGAAGATCGGTATTGAGACAGGTTGGTCGTAGTAAGAAAAAATGAACCGCTCACAATATTCTCCCGAGTCGGATGTCGATCCTTGGGATGAGTATCGCGGCAATCAAGCAACGTAATGATATCTCTCTCTTGATATTGGTATGTGGCTGGTCAATCGAACGAAGGATATGAGTAACAATTCTTTGGAAGTCACTTTAAGAGTGCCGCACCGATGAGCAGATTTTTCATTGCTCTCACATCTTTGTGTGTTCCGGTGAGTTTTTCAGCCTGCGGTTGTAAGGTCTCCCTCACCCCGATCAAGAGTGCTTTTCGTGTGAGGGGCACGACCGTTTCTCGTCTATTTGTTGCATCTTCTGAGTTTAGAAGGTCATGCGGTGGGGACTGGGATGTGTGTGTATGTCGTGGCATTGGGTAGAAGTGAGATATCCTGGTTTCGCTTATTATATGGCTACATTAGCACAGCTATTAGAGAACTGTGATGGGAATCCCGAGAAAGGATGACTCCTGTGCACGAAACTAAGGAAGCGAAACGAGGCAGCGAATGTCAAAAACATGATTGATAAGGAAAAAAACCGCCCAGGCACGCGACGATGAATAAGTAGGGCCAAATGGTGTCGAGGAGTTTCAGAACTTACTGGGTGAGTAGAATAAACGGTCACACATCTTATCAATTTTGGCGCAAAGTCATTGGTCAATGGTCAAAGCTGATGATATCGAGTTTGTTTGGGCGACAAATATACAATAATTACAGGGATATTACAACGATGAATACAATATTCGAGGTAGGCATAAATCATAACGTATAGACATTAAAAGCGCCGTCAGATGAGTGCGAACATAAGATAGAGATCAATGTTTGTTAAGGTTCAGGTACCAATTTTACTGGAGGAAGTGACTGGAGAGTTGGAAGCGGTCTTAGAGTAAAGGCTCAAGAAATACGATCCCCCGCACATTTGCGAGGGATCTCCACCACATTTGTCGTTACAATTGCTCGAAGCTACAACGGTGCCGGTAGCTCCGTTGTTTGTAATCGTATTGCCACAATAACCTATTTTGTTGGCGTTAGCTTGGATGTTGAACAGAGACATGCTCAGGTTGTAAACTTACATTGGGTGCTGCAACGTCGATTTTATATTGAATACATCGAATGAAGAAGATAAAATATTACTCACCTATACTCAGTACCGGAATATGCATATCCTGCACAAAAGGTTTGACACTTAGCGGGAGTCATCGAACTGGCCGTATAGTTTGCCCCAGTAAGAGCACGACGAGTGCCAGTGGTCCCTTCTGCGACACATCCCACATAAGAGAATGAGGCAGAAGCACTTGCAGCAGTTGAAGAAGTGGAAGTAGTGCTGGTGCTACTTTTGGTGGTGCTGGGACTAGTACTTGTGCTAGTGCTTGTTGTACTTCTACTGGTGCTGGTACTACTGGTGATGGAAGCTACACTTGTCGTGCTTGATGGACTAGAGCCCGATTTGGAGTAGAGATTCAAGTAATAGCTTCCTCCACACGATTGGGACGAGTCTCCACCGCACTTGGAGTTGCAATTGCTTGACGCTACCACAGACCCAGTTGCTCCGTTGTTCGTAATCGAATTGCCGCAATAACCTGTTCAATTGCATAAGAAAAGATAGCAAATGGAAAAGTAAGCATCTCACATTGTGTACTTGATATCATTGAAATAGAGCTCAGTATAATTACCATATGACGCGTGCAAATGCTTACCTGTACTCAGTACCTGCGTATGTATAGCTCGCACAGAAAGATTGACATTTAGCCGGGGTCATTGCATTGTTCGTATAATTGGCACCAGTCAGAGCACGGCGTGTGCCCGTCGTACCCTCGGCAACGCATCCCACAGAAGTGAACGAAGTGGAAGAACTTGTTGCTGTCGCACTTGTGCTTGTCGTAGTGGAGATTGAAATACTGCTGGAGGTACCAGTCACCGCGATAGTCGCTGTCTCCGCTCCAACAAAGACGTTGTAATTATACTGTGACGGAGTAGCAACCACGCTGAATCCAGTAGGAGATGCGTTGATGACAGTCGTCGAGCCTTTGACCATCTTGATACCGACTGTACCGACAGCAAGCGGAAGCTTGAGTTTGTTGACGCCGTAGGCGAGGTTTGAGAAAGTCTGCGTGGAACTACCGAGTGTGAGGGTGACTGTGCACGTCGAGGAACAGAAAGCGGCGGCCCATAGATAATCCTAAATGGGACATTTTTTCGGTACGTGGTATGGACGACAATATAATCACACGAACATCAGCCCAATTGTACCCATTAGGTCTTCCTAGCGAATCACCAGTCGCTGTAACTAACGCGGGATGTGGCCGACTCCACCAGTAAACTACATCCTGCTAATAGAAGGAGAAATCATAAGTCTGAAGTTGTTCAGACATAATGTAATGTAACTTGCAGTGATGGTTGGGTAGGCTCCGGTTTTGTATGCAGTGATATAATATTTCGAAAGGGCTATCCAGGCAGTATGTGGGTAATTTTGAGCCCAGTAAGTCCCTGTTGGACGGCGATGAGTTCTTGCCATACAATTGTGTTCTGAGCTTTGCTAACCTGCAGGTTGTCCTCCCTCGAATGGACCAAAACTGAGACAAATGAGCATATACACAATAAGCTTGCATGGGGACATACTAGTCGGATTCGCCGTAATCATTCCTAGTCATAGGTTTAATGAGCCACTGAGGATACTACTAGTAGGCGATGATTTACCAAGTGACCATTTCAACGAAAGTCAGTTGATCGCGCAATTGGAAAAGCTCATCCCACCGGTTGATTATAAGCCAATCGTCGCCACGCAGATAGAAGTTCTTTGAGCTGAGGTGGGTGCTACGAGAGAAAATTTCGTGTGAATTCTACGTCAAAGGTGAGATAGGCAAATAACCTACAAAAACCAACCACTAATAGTGGTGGCATACCGACCGGCGCCAAGTTGCTGAATGTCTAAATTTCAAAATGAGTGACCAGAATGAGTTCAACTGGAGAAAATGGCGCTTGACAGTATTGATCATCAGTGGTCTATGAAAAGTAATTCAATACACAAAGTGTATTTAGTGGAAAATGCTCACGTTCTTATCCCAGTCACCTTGTGGCCAAGCACATCCCCAGCTGGACAGAATGACATGATTAGCAGATGTCTGACTCAAAGCGCTTGATTGCCTACCAATACCATGAGTCCAAAAAGGCCCAATCAGTTTTGAAGGTATTCTCCGAGTCCCAGAAAAATGGCATGAGATATCCATTGGTATTAGCTTTGACTGTTTTCCAGTTGGCGACTCCCAAGCAATCATAACCACCACCATAGGTAGAAATCATGGGTTTGCCGTTGACGGTGAATTGAGCGGGATACTTGGCGAAATAATTTGTCCAGTTAGTAGTCGCGTAACCATTGTCGCAAACGAAGGAGGTGTAGTCAAAGGAGATGAACATCTTCAAGCCAGTTCCTGAAGCCGCGGCCGCGTTATAAGCGTCGACGACGCGATCCCATTGCCAAGTATCACTGCCTATGTTAAGGGCGACAGCATCTCTACGGAAAATGGGTTATGGAGCAAGTGCGCGAACGAAAGATCACATACACGCCCATAGCCGAAATTTGTTGGACGTCGCTCAACCAGTTGTTGTACACATACGGGTATCTGCGAGTACATGAAAAGTGAGCAACATTCAGTTCAGAGAGAAATTGAGAACGAATTTACGTGTCTGCGCAGGAGGAGGAGTTTTGTCAGCGGTCGGTGAGTTGAAAAAAAAACGAATGGGGGCGTACTTCCAACAATCTATGACCATAGGATTGTCAGCGGGACATCAGAACGCGAGACCGCTGACGTACATGATGCATAAATACGTATTTCGTTCCATCCCTCTTTGTCAGAGGCTCTGGCGAGAATGTGTCGCGTTGCAGCGGCAATTCTATAACGCCTTTGCGTTGAAAATCGTCCTGATCTTGTCGTAAAACGATCCCTGGATCACGGCGGAGAATTCGAGCTAAAGCTGGAAGGAGAAAGAAGAAATGAAAGAGCGGGAAATTTGATAGAGCGAGCATATTGCTCGAATAGCGATGTGGAAATAGTAATGTAGGGTCCTTCGCGGAAAAAGGAACGCGGAATAATGAGGGAGTCTCTTTAATGGCTTAATGACAGATTGTTTTGTCCCAGTTTGACAACATATAGGAGCCTGCTACGAGACGCGCCTGCAATCGTCAGCAGCCAGGACAATTTCTGGTACCCTAAGGCATGTTCTGTCGGAGAACCATATACTAGGAAGCATGTCGAACTGCTTTCCATATAGCACTAGACGACGGTTGAAGCTTCAACTCTGATGATTTCGGAAGATGTACTAGGACGTACAACTCTGCCAGTGATCACATATTGGCACCTCCAGGAGGGTCTGAGATGTATGCCCTTCATTACTCAAGATCTCAACCGCTGGACCTGTATTCGTTATTCGAGGGAAAATAGAGACATGCATGTTGGAGACTGTGGAATCGTGGAGAACCAAAGAGTCTCAGTCAACCTGAGATGGAACCACAATGAGAGCATCAATTTGAATGTGGGAATCTCTGATTGATTGATTGTCTCGTTGTCTCTCGTCTCGTCTAAGACAACGTCAACTCTCAGAATCTGAATGGTCCTTGCGTCCTGTAAGTTTTACCAGCTCAACCAGTATATTAAAACACTGATGAATTATCTCGGGCCTTGCGGCTAGCGTCTTAAGAGCCGAGCAAGGTCCCTCACTTATCATCACGGTGTGAATCCAGCTTTTCCGTACACATCCAGACACAACCGTACACGCACACAGTAATGAATCAGAACCCCCCTGAAAGACCACAGGGTGAGCCTGACGGTACACAATCCGCTCGAGCTTCATGTTCCTAGCATGTTGCTAGTGAGAAGAATAAACTGGTTTATGCGAAAGGTCCATAAGGCAGGCCTGTTAGTTGCAGATAACCCGTTGTAGTCACCTTAACATTCGAGGGCCAAGGATGTTCATAGCTGATAATTTGCTCACTGTTCGCTGTCCTGCTAAACATCACATCATCATGAACTTCAGTTTACGCCTCATCGATCACTTACAAAGATTCTCCGCTATAGCGCTTGTAATAGCTCCATCATGATTGGTGTTGTATATTCTATTCACCTCAAGACGACTATTCTAAAATATCCTACCGGTGTGCGCTTACTCCAGGTGTCATTTAATCTTGGCTAATCCTGACAGTTTTTAAAGACGGGCGGTAAACTCACGACATCGTGAGCTTTCCTTTGCCTTCCCCATCCCAATGATACCAGAATCTTTCAGCACAACAAATAGCAATTTCAAAGGTATATGCCCTTCGAACGTAGCGGCCACCCAGAAAGTAAGGAATGTCAAGATCAGCCCAGACACCAAGCAGATCATCTACCAAGTTGTTCCGTTCTACAAAGGGCCTGAACGGATGACATCGGAAATATGGCTTGCAGATACAGACATCGCAGACAGTGCTCGCCGCCTCACTGACGGTCTGTTCAATGATAGAGCAGCAGTATTCCACCCCGATGGAAACAGTGTTATCTTCGTTTCAGACAGGTCGCAGCCGGGTAAAGCCAAGGATTTGTATCAGCTCTTCCTATCTGATGCTGAGGGCGCGCGCGATCCTCGAATTTTGAATTTTGAAAGAAGTGTACAAGAATTCGAGATTTCTCCGGACGGTCAGTACGTCGCTTATTCTAGCATTCGCCATTCTTTCGCCGAGTCCACCGCGTGCGATGCAAAGGTATACGGGTTCCAGAAAACTCCGTTGGGCCTCTGGATATACTCATTCGTCACTGGTGAATCTCGTCTTGTTGACGGTATTGATGGCGCTTGTCATATCGAATCCTTCACATGGAGTCCAGACGGCTTTGAACTTTTGTACCGTCTACGCAAGGGGAAAGAGGCTGAATATTCAGAACAAGAGATTCTTGTACAGAGAATCTCAGGCGCACCGGGGTCTCGTCCAGTAACCCTTGGGACATATCCTCGTTCTCCTTCGGGTTCAAATATCTGGCTGGCCTCTGGTCATATCGTGGGTCTGCAAAGCTACGAGCCATGTAACTCTCTCGATGCGCGGTCTCTCTTCATCCACGACATATCGTCAGGAAAGCCCAAAGCGACGAAGAGAGTGTATGGAGATATTGAGGACGCGGTCCGTATTGTTGATATGCAGTCCAAATATTGCTCGAACAGACATGGCGGAAGCGGGATGATCGCGGTAGAGGTCTGCTCCGACGTGGATACTCATATCGATGCAGTTTATCTCCACCGAAACAACTCAACGCCAAAAAATAACTATCTGTTCGCTGTACTCCCATTATTCCGCACGCAAGGAGATGCTATATGGTTCGGGGCCTGGGACGCTAAATATGCGTATGATTCTGCCACTGATAAAACCACTGTCGTAGTTGCAGCAGTCCTTAGCTCTGGGATTCTCAACGAGCCTCCGAACGTTTGGTCCATCAGAATTGACGAAAACATGATGGAAACCAGAGGTACACCACCGTCCCGTGCTGTGACGTCTGATGACCGACTTGAATACGATGTGCCGAACTGGTATTATCCTTCTTTGACCTCCGTTCGTTACAAACTTTCCTCGCATCTCGACTGGCTCAAGAATTCTGCACCTCTTCGCACGGAAGTGATCTACTGGCAGGCAGAGGATGGCGTCCGATTGAGTGGCGTAGTAAGGTCGTCTAAGTCTGCCGTAAATCGACCTCTTCCTACAGTTCTGTTCATCCATGGAGGTCCCTATCGGTAGGTCAATCATCCTCTCGTACCAGATTAATCATCGCGTCGTTAACCTTTTTGACGTGTTGAGCAAGTCGTGACATACCTGGTACGTTATCTCAAAAATCCTGGAACAGTCATCTGTGGCAGTGATTGATGTTACTTTCCTGTAATGGCCTCAGACTATATGCCGTACTTCTGTAATTGGCGGGAACTTTTGGCGAGTGCCGGATACCTTGTTATTTCTCCGAATTATAGAGGCAGTGCGTAGTATTCTTCTTGAATCAACACTCATGACTTGATCAAATTTCAGGTCAAGGTCGGGGTCATGCCTTTGCGTTCGCTGCTAATCAAGGAATTGGGGTGTACGATTGGCCTGATTGTGAGAGTATGGTTGACGAAGTCATACGTCGCGGTTGGGCAGATCCGACCAGATTGGCTGTAGCTGGATGGAGTCACGGTAACGTTATACTTCGCCAGTATATGATCAATCTAGCACACTCACTGGAGTTTTGTCAGGCGGTTCCCTCACTGCGTGGGGTGTAACTTTGACGAAGGACCGTTTCAAAGCGGCCGTCGTTGGGGCCGGGGCCTCCAACTGGGAGGGCATGGTAATGGAGTCCGGATCTCCGGAACTTGAGGTGACCATAAAAAATCCTCTCCAAGCTTCGTCATTTTGCTTAATGGTAGATTGAACCTGTCCAGAAAGCCATAGGTCAAAGAGATCCTTGGGACGGCGAGCTTCACAAACGAAATCTTAGCCCCATTCATAGAGTTGATGGGGTCTCAACTGCTGTATTAATTCTTCATGGCGACAGAGACGAACGCGTGCCAGTCGGCCAAGCTATCGGATTGTACAGAGGGCTTCAAAGAAAAGCTAATGCAAGGGGAAAACGAGGCACCGAACTCGTTATTTATCCTAGGGAGCCCCATGGGTGAGAGTAAGATTTCTTCACTTGGAAAACGCTGTTGACCGTATTGTTGCCTCGTAGGTTTTTGGAAAGAGGACACGCTGAAAATGGTAAGTTAGATACTTCAGATTTCCAGATACGAAGTGCAATCCTGATGCTTCCTAATTTTTGACAGTCATGGAAAGGGTCATTCGACATTTTGACAAGTGGCTATGACTAGAATATCTATATTGTCAACAAGCTCTCGAGGGCTAAGGAATAGATGAAGAGTGGGGCTACACTGCGTTCTAAAAAAAGTCATCGTGCTACATGGAAAGTACATACTATCATATCCTACATCATAATACAATAAGTTACAACAAGAGTTATGTGTGCTCAGACATAAAGAGTATGCTTGTTCGTGCTATAAAGTCAGAAAAAAAGAGAAAATTCGATGCATAAGAAAAAGGCTTTAATTGTGCAGCACGCCGTCCAATTGAGCAAGATCCTCCTTAGCACTCATAAGGGCCTCCTGATAATCAAAAGTAATTCAAAAATAAACCATGATGACAAAAGTACTGCGCTTACCGCAACCATGGTTTGTCGGTTCTCGTCACGAATCTCCTTCAAACGACTCTCATAAGTTGCTAATAACTCTCCATACTCGTCCCTTTTTCTCTGATCACCTTGCATGGCAGTCCGTATAACTGCTCGTAGAACATAAATTCCAGCGACCCATTCAACTTCGTCTTCCTCCCATACCGCGTCGCGCGCGGTCATCTCAGAGAAAGCCCTACTCATGGCATACGAATAACCACTATCATCAGCGTGTCCGGAATGTTCCATATTTAGCATCCCGAGCTCTAGTGCTGCTGCGTGTATACGAGCCCATTGTATATGATCCTTTTTACGTTGTCGATCATTGGCCAATCGTTGCATTTCGTCCGATATAGAATAAGAAGAAGAAACAGAAAAACATGGTGCAGACGGACTTGGAAACCAGATGGAGTTCTTCCGAATTTGCATCTGCAGAGCTCTCGGTCCGGCGAGAGGACCAGACACACCAGCATGAATGATGGAGGGTGGAAAAAGAGTGGATGCATCTAGAAATCTGCGCAGACAAGCACGAGGATCCCTGCTGAAGCTCAGCTCAGCGGTGACAGCTTGAAACAGGGAAGTTATAACCGGTGTCAGAGGAGTAGTAGAGGGGTTCAACATCACAAAGGACTGAATCATTGAGGCTAAACTTGAAGCGTCGATTCCCTGCGAGAAAGAATCACGAAGAGTAGAGGTTGTAATCTGAAGGTTGACTGCTAATTCCAGAGACGAGTGATGTTGGCGTGGGGACTGTTGGTTGTGCGACGACTGTCGATGTGCCGACATGGGATCCAAGGGTCCTCGATGTACGCCTCCGTATTGAATTGGTGAGACTAAGGCTTGCGTTGGACTTGCAGTGTCAGAATCGACAGGGGTCTGAGAATATGGCATTACTGTCGATGCCGCTACATCACCCGTGCTCCAAGCATTGTTTAGTGTGTTATTCAACGCGCCCTCTGCGATGGCGGTTACTAAAGTACGTCGGCAGTTCATTATCTTCAAAGATCTGAATGCACTCACCTTTCTCCAACACCTTTTTCATTGACCTTGGCCGACCTTCTAATTTCCTTCTGGTGCGCCCAACGGTATTCTTAAACCAGTTGTAGATTTGCTATTTGGCTCCGTCAGCTACATTATCGCATGTAATCGTTGATGTATTCACCTCCTTGAACCTTGGTTCCGCCTCTTCCACATGAATGAACTCATTGGGTAAGCCAAAAGCAGAGATAAAATCTGCTGCTTTTTCAAGTGCAAATTTTTTAGCATCTCCTCTTATGGATCCTTGAGTCCGACGCTCAAATTCGGGTAAATGGCTTGAACATTTCAAATTCGACAATGTCTATTAGATACTGGTGGTAAGGAAGAACATCGCTTTGAATACCTTTTTAAAAAGGCAAGCTGCTGGTCGGTGTAGGATTTGGGCAGCCGGGTTCTTTGTTGTTGTACCCTGGGATCTCCGTTAGACATTTCGACACCAACGTTACAGCAGAGGTTGCGATTCTCATCAACAATCGCAAGCGAAGTCGGCTTTTGCCGGTTCCATTTTACATTTTTGGATTGCTTTTGTAAAATCCTGATTCAGAAACACAAAAATGTCTTCGAGACTTGAGTTGACTTGGAGTTACTTGGTTGCTAATATCAATGGGACTATGTACCTGACATCGTTATTCTTTTTTAATTCCCAGCCCACTTATTTTCTATAGACTCATTCTAGCCCGAGAGTCGAAGAAACCGTCTTGTTGCTTCTCCTTTATTTGTGTTACACCGACGATACAAGGTTTATAACTTGATACTATGATAGTTTGCGATCGGGGCTTTTTGCAAGATCCAAAATTGAGCCACCTCGAGTGAATATAGACGGAAGCCCGCCCTATTGCAATATTAGAGATTTTGTCCAAACTGGTTCATATTTCCTCGGACCCGTCGTTCGAATTTTTCGATTGTGGGCCAGTTAATCGAAAAAAATATGCCTCTTGATTTCAATTTCCTACCCGGGTTGAACTTGAACTACTGGATTTCACGCTCTGTTGCCCCAGCTGGTATCATTTAAGGACTGGCGCGCTACCTTTCCATCGAGACCGAAAATCCTTGATGAATCAGCGGCGACGTTGGCTTGAAATTCGGGTAAGGTTTACTGCCATGGAATGTCGCATGAGATGAGATTTGTAAGTTGACTGCCCCCGAGCTCAGTTATCAGTGTGAGCTCGCATAGAAGCGGTAGTACTAGGCTTGATAGGGACTACAAATAATACCGGCGGCGATACGATTACAGTAGATTGCAGTCCTCGAACTTTCAACGACGTCCGGGATGTCCCCACGTTTTCTCATGTCATGTGGAACAAAAAGTAAAGGGCTCACAGCTGATACGATGAACGTTTCTAGAGGCAGAATTAATCAATTCTTGAAAGTGCATATTGGCCCCACCAGTTATTTCCTTCTACGATCATTGAGCTGGCAGGATACCTTTCCGGCGTCTACTAGAGGGAACATTTTTTTCGTCTCCCGCCAGTCGCGGATCGAGTTTGAAGCTAGATCTTGTACTCTGCAGTGGCAAGTCACATCTTGATTCCTATGATTGATCATGAGCACAGTCTGGGCGTTTGCCTTTGCGAATCAAGTACTTTAGCCAGTTGAGTACAAATTACGCCCCCCCCTAACTAGTCATCAATTACTTCGTCTTCGGTAGACCCTTTTTTCTGTCAGATACGGGATGCTACGATACAGAATGCACGACTCGGTGTCTTTCGTGTATGCCTCAACTTGTGCTTCCTGTGTACGGGTGGAAGATAACAAATGTATTCCGAGCCAAAGCATTTCGACATGAGCAAAACAGTAGTATTAAGAAGGCTTACAGGCATGGCATGTGGGCCTATTTCGAGAGTGGTATACTGCATCCGAGCTTCAAGGACAATTTCAAGTAGCATCGCACATTGGTGTGTTCACGCAGTGTTAGCCATGCAACTGACTGTAATATTTCGGGAGTTGACTACCGTTAGATTTCTCTGTAGCCAAGCGCACTAACGCAAATATGCATGCCTTAGGCTGGGTGAAGCTCTGTTTCTAAAGCGTACCGTATTTTTCCCCCAGCACCTATCATGAAACATTACACAGAAATTCTAGCACGGACGATATCGTGCATAGCGAGCAACTCTCCATGTATATCAGGTAGAAATGAACCCCGGGCTTTCCGCGTTTTGTTTCAATGGTCTAGACAAATTCTGTCTTTTTGTACAATGGTACACTTACCAAATCCCTCCGGAGGTTTGTTTCTGCAAACATTGAATCTGAACGTGACGAAATGCCAGTCCGAGGTTCTCGTCGCTATCACTCGTGATATAAAGAAGAAATTCATTGGTCACATTTCGAGTCGCGAGGATATGGCCAGTTGTGCACAGGACTCGTGTTCCATCTGCGCACCGTATGACTAAAACCGTGGCTCCAAGGCAAGTGCAACGGAGGTACACCTATCGATACTGGAATTTTAGTTTGGCTTGTGTGGTGTACGAATAACATCATACGAAGCCGAAAGATGGGATCCATACAAATCTCAGCGAAAAAATATCTTCAATGAGCCGCATATCCAATCTAGGTCGAACTCACCAGATTTTCATCTGAGCTGAGTAATCTTATAATACGTGCAGCGTCATCGAACTACATGAGCCTGAAGAACATGCAAGGAGTATCGGAACCCCGCATACTTTCCATGGACTTCCCGCGAACTTGAGAATATCCATAACAACTGGACCGCGCTCGAATACTAAAATTCACAAAAAGGAGAACGTGCGGCGCCATGCTATTCTAATGATTCACTAGGTCTGTTAGTGAAGAAAAAAGAAGTGGATTTTGTCAACCAAACAAATCTGATCCAGAGCTAAAGAAGTGCCAGGAACCGAACGAAAGCTTCCATCACAATGTGGTCTGAGAAACGGACATGTTTGTGTTCCTCGATGGGATGGAGCCGATGATTGGGAATTCCAACAATCATACAAGGAAAGTTGAGATTGTCCACTGCACGGGAGAATATGTTTAGAGAGTTAAGAAGCATCCTGTGAGCTTCGAAGAATTCGAGAATTGTTTGAGTGTATGTTGGTACTATGGTCGTTTTGACATGTGAACGGTGATTGCAACCTCAAAGTGCGGCCGGCGAACTGGGAACGCGATCCTTCACCAGGGGTGCTCCGATTTTGCGGAAGGACAACATTAGGGCTCGAGATCATGACCGTGAAAATCAATCAGAGTTGTGAGTGTTGAAAATTTTCAAGAATAGAACTTGGTTTATCGGCAAACAAAAGGGAGATGGGATTAACGGAAGGACAACACGAGATGGGAAGATTTAGACAAACTCAGATATTTCGGAGTGCATGTGAGCATAGATGTTCGATGTGAGTTTGAAGAGTCAATGATGTGTCAAAGTTCGAGACGAAAGCTTGCACTAGACAGACGGAACTTCCCTAGTTGACGTGAGGCGAGGACTCCGGAATTTCTGGAGCTGGGAAGATGGCACTCGTAACGGCAGACATGTTGCAAATAGGCCCGCGTCGAAGGAGGTGCATGCACGGGCGTAAGGGGTGGAAACAATTTCTCCTAGACTTGATACAGTGGTAGTTCAAAAAGGACAAACTGAACGGCATCTCGGGAGAAGTCGAAAATTTTCAGTATCCGCGGGCCGGAACAACATCGGAGATACCCAACACTGGTACTCTCTCTCAAAGAATTCCTCAGCAAATTGTACAATGTATCGGACGTGGCCCATACTATATCTTTCTCAAATCAATTGTTCCTACTCCTCAATTCTTGCTCTCAAAGCAGATGCGGAGATCAAGCAGGACGTATTATTTGATGAAGGTGGAAGAAGATGCCGGCAGCAATGGAATGAATACAAAGGGATATGCCACGAGTTGGTATCAACTTTCAAGTTTCTATAGCAGGATTCCCGGAAGTCCTGAGCGGGCATGAAGGTCTCTAATGCATGGGAACGCGCCGTTAAGAGGATGTCTTCGGCAGAGTTCTTGTGGTACATGCCGAATCATCGCTCACTAATGCAAAAAGAGGACGCTCGTTAAGTTGACTTGTTTCTCCACACCCATCTTTGCCCCCCCCCATCACTTGTTCAGAATGGGCAGAAGAAAAATTGAAATCCAACCAATCACGGTCAGTGCTCAACGCTCTCAACAACATGATCTGACTGAAACGAACTTCATGGTTCCACATTTCCTTCCCCCATTTGTACTTCACCTAACCTCGTTAATTCCTCGAATCTGGTATACTTAGCACGAACGCAATCGTATGTTAAAAACACCATCAAGTACAACTTCAATTCGCTAACTCCGAGCCCGTAGGTTCAGTGACCTTTTTAAAGGTACCTATTCTTGGCACTGTGATAAAATTATCCCGACGCGCTATGGTCGAGCTAACACCTCAATGATAGAGAAAACACGGTCTCTTCAAGAAAGCGTATGAGCTGGGAGTGTTATGTAGCGTCGATGTCGCAGTCATCATCTTCGGTATGCCCATACCCTATCTTCAAGTTGTGGATTAATCTCTTTCAGTAGAAGAAAAACCAGGTCACAATTTCAAGAAGCTGTACCAGTATTGCTCCTGCGATGTCCAGGACATAGTACAAAGACATATAAGAGTGCGTAAGAGTTGCTAGGGTCTCCACAACGGCTTTGAATGCTCTCAATGTATCACAGCACGACGGCGAGAAAGATACCCGAGGGCCAGTTGACTTTGCTGGTGGGCCTAGCGCCAAGTATGAAGATTTTGGGGAAGCCGAAGACGATGATGTAGAAGACGAAGAAGACATACGTAGGGGTGCTAAGCGTATAAAGCCCGAGGAGCTCACAATCGATGTCGACGTATGTGATTGATTTGTTCTCTGATTTGTTGCCTAACAGATATCCAGCTGGGATACGTTCCCTCACCTCCTTCGTCAATGCACGGAATCAATCCGAGTAGTCAAATTACATCTGATCGACACCTTCACCACCAGCATTCTTCCATAGCGCCGAACAAGAGGCTGCGGTTTACAGGAGGTAAGAATGGGCTGTTTTTACCATATTTTTTCAATCCTAACTCTACTCTAGATTCCCTTTCCAAAAGTCCAAGGAGTACTCAAGCATTTAGTATTTCTCCTACAAGTCAGGTCTTTGGCCGATCCCAGCAAGGATCGAACACTTATAACAACGAATTTTTTTCGGGGGCAACGACATCGCCAACGTTTCATCCAGAATCTAATTTTAATACAGCGGGCCATTCATCAAGAGACTCACGGGGGAGTCATAGCGGAGCTCTTAGTTACCCTCCACGGAGTACAGCCTATGATGCTGCGTTATACACTCCCGCTATCAGGCAGCAACACCAATCTCACACAGGCAGTGCAACGAGCGGGGAGGTTTTCAAATTCCTTGAAACGGATTCGCGTAGCCGCTCCTCGGGATCTACTGGGCATTTGGGAACAAATATCGATTGGCCGGACCATACTCATTCCGGTTATAGCTCGAATGGCCCTACAGCTAGTAAGTGCTCCGTTCCGACATCGTAGGTTGTAGCCCGAGCGGTCAATTTTCCTTTCCTTGACTTAGATTCTAACCATAATACGTCCCCGGAAAGCGAGAGCACATGGCTTGACTTCCTTTCAACTAGTCCCACCCATGGGAGTCATCCAGTCGCAAATGCACCTGACGCCAGTGGGAGACGAAATCCCGAATCGCTGTCCTGGGAACGCGGGCCTAGTACAAGAAGCTCTATGGGCTCACCTTTTACTCGAACCATCTCCGCAGTTAGTGATGGGACAAGAAGATCTAGATTAAGCTCCTCGGGATCAACAGGTGAAGATGAAGCCTCTGTCTCGGGTGGGAACGGTGTTCCGAGCGGCATGGGTAATACTAGAATTCCCATTAAACAGGAAAAGGACGTTGGCGGATGAAGTGTCGGGTGCAATTGCCTCGAACATCCCCTTTCGAATACACGATCATATCACTTAGTTCTCTTCTTCACTTTCCACATAGTTCTAAATACAGGCTGTGGCTTGGCATGGGTGGATTTTATACTGCCAATGCACATATATGTATGTTTGTAAATGCTCTGCGAAAATAGATAGCGTTTTTTTCCCATAGGTGATGTTGGGGAATTGCGCTGAGGCTGCGCCTTGTTTTAAGTTAATTGTTGTATGAATCACTGCGCAGTCTGACTTGATAAAGTCAGCTTTGACCTTGCCTTTTCCATCATGTACGCATTAAGTGACTTGGACGTCTCGTAGTTTATTGAAAAGAGAACACATCTTCTAGAACATGACAATATTATCTGATCTCTTTCTGTGTTTTAGCCAGTCGAATAATCATGACCTCTGTTTAGGTGAAGCATGCAGTATTCTTAAGAGCTCTCCTTTCCCATGTCATTAAACTTTTGCAGATCTCATCATTGTTGAAAGCATACGAAGGTGAACGAAAGGATCCGCTATGAACGTGTGATAACTACGTAACGACTTGCAACTGAACGTCAAACGATATATCCTCTCAGAGTAAGATTGGGGATGAAAACATGGCTACAGCTGCGAGGAGGCAGGATCAGTGTCTTCGGAAACAGTCCATCATTGAATATGACATGAAACCCGCCAATAGGTTACAGTATGTATATGGCGTTACTAAACTTTGAAGTGCTAAGACACAAGGGGGACGCGAAAGAAGTACATTCTACAGGACCTTGCAGGAAATGTGCTAGAAGACGTAACGCGTTACTGGTTCCATAGTTATCTTCGTATAAGTAGCTTTGACCGAGCTTAATTCCCAAGGTGTGATCCTAGCACGTGATATCCACGGTCACAATGATCATGAGTCTTTAACGGTTCGTGTTGAACGTTATAAAACGTCGTACATTCACTTCGCTTGCTTGTGGATGGCAGGCGCCTTAAGCGGGCACATTTTAGATTCATACTATACTACCAAGTCATCGCAGTCCTCTGGGCCTTTTGGCGCGGTCATGCATCCCACATTCAACAATATTAATTCAAATTCTTCGCCCAGCAATAACAGTCGCATAGTCACAAATGGCGCTATGTCTTTCGATTCAGATATGCACGGAAACACGCAGCCTATGAAATTGGTTTCCGATGTTCCAGAGGACGACAGTTCATTCATGAATCTCTCGAAAGCCACCTCTATAAAGATTGCCTCGTTGCAGGCCAAGCTGAATCAGCAATTAGGACCTGAATATATATCGACTCGACCAGGGCCAGGAGGAGGTCCCAAGCTTGTGTATGCGGAGGGATGGAAGATTATCAATCTTGCTAACGAAGTCTTTGGCTTCAATGGCTGGAGTTCGAATTTGGTTAGTTTGACGACGGATTTCATCGACTATAATGAGGAGACCAGGAGATATTCTGTGGGCGTTACGGCTATATTACGGGTTACCCTTCGGGACGGTGTTTTTCACGAAGACATTGGTTATGGTATCTTGGAGAATTCGAAAACAAAGGGTCCGGCATTAGATAAAGTGCGTCTATTGCGCGCGACTAGTTATATCTATACTGAATCTTACTCCCGCCGTTTAGTGCAAGAAAGAGGCCGTCACTGATGCCTTAAAACGGTCGCTGCGCAATTTTGGAAATCTCTTGGGCAATTGTCTATATGACAAGCAGTATACCAATGAAATCGTCAAAATAAAGGTCCCTCCAGTATGTTTTCCAAAGTCATTGATAACCGTATGACTCAACAGTACGGTTTTCAGCCCAAATTCGACAAGGAAAACCTCTACCGTAGACCGGAATTCTCGACTGACGTGAATAAAGCTGCACCGAGCCCAGCAACGAACGACACATCGAAGCCTGCCACATCAGGCAGTACGGCAACGAAAGTCAACACTACCGCTTCAGCAGTCAAGTCTGAACCAGTGCCCTCCAAACCAATATCTTCTATCCCTCATCACGTTCGTGAGCAGGTTCGATTGTCTCTTCAAGAATCGTCTCCATCGAAAACTCCTCCAAACCCACCCAAAGCAAATATTATTGCCACCAAATCTGACATATCGCCTAATGTTACCACGCCGACAACGGGTCCCTCCAACAGAGGATCTGCAGTCAGACACGCCGCTATCATAAATGGACTAAATACACCTATCCCAACGCCTGCTGCTCTTCAACCGATTCCTCGCCTAATTCCACCTCAGCAAGCACAAGATACCCCCAATCACCGCCAAGTTTTGTTCACTGATTCTCCGTTGGCGAACAAAGTGACTGCCGTAGCTAATACGCTTCATGCACCACCAGGCGAATCTTTGGACGACGTGGGGGCTGGCGATGATTCTTTTACGCTCGGGTCAGAAGATGATGCTTTCTTTGCCTCAGTAGATCTAGGTAATGCTGATATGGGAAGGCCAATTGACAACGGAGGAAATCAAGAGCGGGGCCAAAATCATCTCTCGACATCAGCTTCACATCAGAAAAACATCCAATCTAATCGTCTGAATCCAGCCTTGTCATCTTCCTCTGCCACGTCGAGTTCCGCCGTGACGCACAACTCATCGAAAATGCTACCGCCACTTCATCCACACATAGATGGACAACGAAACCAAATTCTTCCTCATCAAGCGCAGCGGCCTGCTCTCATTGCTTCAAAAGGCTCAGATAACCCTGATAGACAAAATCATCTGGATGCAATGTCAAGTCATACAGCTAGAGACTCAGCGGACGTTGTCGCAACTTCTACTCCTGCTCCACGTCGAATGGGAGGTTTCTCATTCCCACCCGATTTGGCAAGTTTCGATCAAAGTCGGATCATCGTATTTTTCTGACTGGTGTTGCAGCTAAATCGGCAGCCTCAACTACCACAGCAAGGGATTGGAATGAAACGGCCAGCAGAAGCTATGAGGTTTGCATATCTCCCACATACTTCAATTTCAAACATTTAACCTATGCTCTTACCAATCAGAACACCCGTTAACGCTGCTCCAGCTTCTCGAGATCGAAGACACGGTCAAGGAATGGGATTGATGACAGCGCAGGGAGCTGGTATCACGCGACAGCAGTTTAATCAGGCTAATGCACAGAGTTTGGTACTGGGCCGGGAAGAGGGAGGAGATGCTAAGAGGATGAAGTACTGATATTGTGTATGTAGTGCGGAACGTCTTCGCGCCTCATTGTTGTTGGATATACATGTATACATAATGCAAACATTGTCACATACGTTTTCATGGTGTCGTCTAGTAAAGACTTAAAAGAGCTCGAGGTGAAGTCTGATCGTGTTGGGTCACGTTCCGATTAATCGGTTGGTATAAGTTGCCGTCCCGGTTTCTCGAGTCCCCGAGGTCAAGACCGAATTAGCATTCTATCATAATTTTATGGCCTGCTTTGTGCTATTCCAACCTCAACCTCGTTCTTTCCAACACACACATGGCTGCTGAAGTTTCGAAATTGATTGGATATGAACTCCCTGACCGTCCTGTGAGCAAAGCATTGTCAATATTCATTGTTCGTGTAATTACAACGAATAATTTGCCAAAAGGTGTCATGGCTGAAGCGGGATCTTATTCTGTATGCACTTGGGATTGGGGCAAAGGACGACAGCGATGATCTCTCTTTCATTTATGGTATGCTTATCCGCTAATCCCTTTCAGGCCTTGCGTTAACTATACCCTACAGAGCTCGGTCAGTACTTATGCGTTATCCACAGTATCAAGCACCGGATTTCATGACACACACATGCAGACCCCAATTTTTCCGCATTCCCCACGTACCCTGTAGTTTTGACCTTCAAAGGTGACAGCCAGGAGCTAAACCTATTTGCGGAGACGATGAAGTCGAGCGCACTTCCTGGATTGCCCCCAGTAGACCTGGGTAAATCCGTAAGTCCCTTCCAAACCTTCTTCTCCGCCTAAAGTCCCAACCATCTGTCTTCATGCGATGATCTACATAGGTGCATGGCTCTCAGTCCATCGAAATACTCAAGCCTCTGCCTCTTGCAAGTGGCCCTGGATGGAAGTGGAAGACAAAATACACTGGTGTCTCAGAAAACAGTGAGTTTTCCGTTTGCTTTTCTTGTATTGGCACTCAATGTGTTCAATATTCTCAGAAAGTGGTGTTGTCATCACCAATGAAAATCTTCTCGTTGATCCTCAGGGGATCCCCTATGCTAGACTCTACGTAAGTTGAAGTTACCTGAGTCCCGTTCCCAGTTTGCTAGTTTGTTCAATGGTTCACTTTGGTTACGTTGATATCGATTTAGAGCTCGTCCTTCAACATCGGAATGAAGATTACTGGACAGAAGTTTGCTAAAGTGATTGCCGGTCCTCCGCAAGCAAAACCCATCCCAAAAGACAGGAAAGCTGATTGGGTGGTGAGGCAACAGAGTGCTCCTGATCAAGCCCTCTTATACCGACTTTCTGGGGATTATAACCCTCTTCACATCGGTATTTGCGTCACCTTCGAGAGAAGTTATTTATGCGTCTAACTCTTATTCTAGACCCTCAAGTGGGGCGCGCAGCCGGATTTGGCGGCACAATCCTCCATGGTCTGGCAACCTTTGGTTTTGCAGCCCGGGCACTTCTGAATGCTATTGCATATAACGAGCCAGAAGCACTCAAATTCTTCGGTGTAAGGTTCACTTCACCTGTAAAGCCTGGTGATGTTCTTGAGACGCATGCTTGGGAAGTGGGACCTGGCCCGGACGGTACTATTGAAGTGGCGTTTGTCACAAAGAACCTTACAAGTGGAAAGGTATGTTTCTATCGGTCAGTTTGAGTATGAAGTGTGCTGAACCAATGTCTGCAGGATGCACTTGGGGGTGGCATTGCATATATTACGAAAGCTCAGGCTATCTTGGCCGCGTTGTAGAATTTTTGCGGTATGAAGAGAATGTACTTATACTCAATACAACTGCTACATTGTTATAGGTTGTCCGTCTTTGCACTTAAATAGCTTGTTAAAAAAACTCCTATGATTTTGAACGACGCGAGACGCGCGCGACTTGATTCACGATCACATGCGTGCTTCGTGATGCGTGAGCAAATCAAACCGGTTCATGCATTTACCGATAACCGTACGTAGACTTTCACTAGCCTTCACTTCAACAACCAATCTTGCACCCAATGTCCTCAGAGATAGAAAAAGTAATAGGTTTTCAGCTACCTGATAGACCTGTAAGTGATCGGGCTCCTTCTACACGACGAGTAATCAATCCTGGGCTGTCAGGTAACTTGGCTTAAACGAGATTTGATACTTTACGCGCTTGGAGTCGGAGCAAAGAACACTGAAGATGACCTTCCTTTCGTTTACGGTAAGCGGACCTCAATTCTAACAATGGTTTGCATGCCATTGAATACACATTACAGAATTAAGTACGTACAGCACTATAATTCTGCGCCAGGACCGTTAACCAGTTTATCGTAGACCCGAATTTCGCCGCACTGCCTACATACCCTGTTGTATTAACATTCAAGGGAGACAGTCAAGAACTAAACCTGTTTGCCGATCGAATGAAAAGCGACAATATTCCTGGAATGCCGCGGGTGGATCCCAATCGAATCGTATGAATCTTTGCTCTCCAAACAAGTAGATCACTTATTGGTTTTGCAGGTACATGGATCGCAATCTATAGAGGTGCTAAGAGCTTTGCCTCTCGTCAGTGGTTCAGGATGGAAATGGAAGACGAGATATACGGGTATATCAGAGAATAGTAAGTCGTGCGGATTGTTCAGGCATGTTTGAGTGTCCATTTATATATTGCTCGTATCTCCAGAAACCGGCGTTGTCCTTACAGCGGAAAGCATTCTTGTAGACCCAAAGAATGTCACATATGCTAAACTATACGTGAGCTCTAGCATAAGACCTAACATTCGCGCTCAATTCAGGTGCTTTACGCACAGAGCTCGTCGTTCAATATCGGCATGAAGATTACTGGCAACAAGTTCAACAAGACAATCGCTGGACCGCCCCAGGCGAAAAGCATCCCTGAAAACAAGAAGCCGGACTGGGTATACAAAGATGAGACATCGACTCATCAAGCCCTCATATTTCGACTTTCAGGGGACTATAATCCTCTTCACATTGGTATATAACACTGCAATATATCTGAACCTTTGTAGTAAAAATTGATTCATGGCGTCTATCAGACCCAGCGATTGGTCAAGCTGCTGGTTTTGGAGGCGTTATTCTTCACGGTCTATCGACGTTTGGATTTGCAGCTCGTGGTCTCGTGAAAACAGTTTGTGGCAACAAGCCCGAGGCACTCAAGCTCTTTGGAGTCAGGTTCACGTCGCCTGTCAAGCCTGGAGACGCGCTCGAGACACAGATTTGGGAAGTTGGTCCTGGTCCCAATGGGACGGCCGAAGTCACTTTTGTTACGAAGAATCTCAGGACGGGGAAGGTACGCTCTTCTTCCAGATGGGATAGCATTCAATTTGTGACCAATAATCTTTTGCTAGAACGCTCTAGGAGGTGGTATTGCGTATATTGTAAAATCCCCATTAGCAAAGTTGTAGTGACCCATTTATTGAATGCTTAAATATGGATGTAAGTATAGACAATTGTCCCAGTGTAGTATTCTTGCCAGGTATTTTGTCAATAGTTTATTCGATGAGCAAACCAAAAAAGACGGGGCGAATCCGGATTCGAACCGAAGACCCCCTGCAATTGGATATATTCACCCAAAGCAGGTATCATACCTCTAGACCATACGCCCATAAAGCCACACCTCGTGATCAGTATTCTAATTAAAGAGCTTGAGCAGCCAAGACAATTAAAATATATGTGAGATGGAGACCATTGGTCAACTACATGTACACCACAAAAGATGTCGACATTGATCGGGACTTCTAAGAATGTGAATACGTCCCCTGTTGTTCAAGAGATATGTAAATATGATGTTCTGTAGAAGACGCCGATTGGACTCACAGAAGCACATTGTGTTCACTGATCCATTTTCCATTCTTTGAGACCAAGCCTCTCACGCTCCTCTTTCAACGTCTTTGTCTTGAGTTTGGAAAAGGGCATGGCATGCAATGGTTTCGTCTTCGAAGAGAGCTGGTCCTTCTCGTACAGAGCGGTGTCGGAGTGGGACAGGGATGAAGTCTGCGTCGCGAGGGCAGCAAAAGAAGTGGTAGATTCATGATATCTATCGAGAATCATTACTGCATCCACAGGAGGAGAATAATTTGAGTACATACAATCTGAAGGAGAATGATTAACGGCATTCCGAATGGTTTCAGACAAGGCTGACGCCCTCACTTGTAAGCTTCCTTGTTCAAACAATCAGCTTCCTCTATCTTATCCAATACATCTCTCTTGAACGCGGCCTTGATAAAATGCAGGACATCAAATACATGGTGTTGGTTTGGTCTACAGAAGTCAAGATGAGGAAGATACTTCAGTCACTGCAGGATACGGGAAGCTTTCACCGCCATGCTCGAAATTGAGGCATCAGAGAGAATGTTCCGTTAGAAGATATCAACGGATGGAATACATCATTTGTGAATTGCACTGTAGGATGGCGCTCAGGATAGTTGGAAGGAAAGGTGAGTTTGAATTTGAGAATTGAGTCCGCATAATATCCTGCACAACGATTGAATCCATATCTGATGAGCCTGAAAGGCATATTGAGTACTGACCTTGATGGATGAAGAGAACTGCATCCCAGATTAATATCGTATCTGCTGCAGGCACAACGTATAATCCGAGGGGACAATGCGACCTATTCCTCAAAGAGGCATATTCCAAAGCGATGGCTGCACGCGCAGCTGGGCTGGCAGTTTCCAAAGACTGAGGGGTAGATTTGGATGAACGGTGAGCCGGGCGGGACTGAGATTTGGTCCTTGTTAACACGTCTAATGGAGGACCAAGTGGGTTGAACATGTGGAGGGAGAGGTAAATAAGCGCGCGCTAATATCGTCTACTATGTGGAACGCAGACTGCTTAGTACAATGAGTGAGAACTCTGCAGTAAATCTGGTGCCACTTTAAGTATTTGACAATATTTCACGAGTACTTCGCTAATCACTTTGCTCGCAAGTCAAAGGAGGTCAAATTTCATTACTTGACCATTGTACCGTCAACGTTGAGTCAGTAATCGTCGAACAGCCCCACGTGCATTATGTGCACGCTCACCGTGGCTCATCATCTTCTTGTCCTTATTCCTCTTCCCAAAGTCGTTACCGCGAGTACTTTTGGCCCTTACTTTTGGCCCTTAAGGCATTTCTGGGATGCCTTTGGTTCGTATAGAAGTCTGTGATTTCAAATCTTATCGGTCGGTCGCTGTCAGTCTTTTCGCTGCCCATCCATTGACCAAATTCTTCCAGAGGCCATCAAACTATTGGCCCCTTCAAGAGCTTTACTTCTGTGATTGGACCCAATGGCGCCGGGAAATCCAATCTCATGGACGCGATTTCATTTGTTCTGGGGGTTAAGAGTGCACAACTTCGGAGTTCTCAGTTGAAGGATCTTGTGTATCGGGGAAGACGGCTAGCAAAAGAGAACCCGGACGGCTCTATGGCTATGGATAATGAAGATGAGGAAGAAGGTGATGGTGATGGAACGGCGAAGAAAGCATGGGTTTCCGCTGTTTATCTGGATGTCGAAGGCAAGGATTGGACGTTTCAGAGAACGTGAGTAGCCATATTTCTCTATAATTTTCAAATCAATAACGCCAACTTTGAAGTGTATCTACTACTGGAGCATCGGAATACAAGCTGAACAATCGCGTTGTGACTTACTCTGCTTATAACGCCGCGCTCGTGACCCACAACATTCTCGTGAAAGCAAAGAATTTTCTCGTTTTCCAAGGTGACGTAGAGGCAGTGGCATCGCAATCGCCTCGAGAACTATCGAAATTAGTCGAACAAATCAGCGGGAGCTTAGAGCTCGCGGCAGAGTATGAAAAGGCAAAGGAGGAGTTAGACAAAGCCACGGAGAATGCAACCTTCAACTTCTCCAAACGACGCGGGATTGCTGGGGAAATCAAGCAGTACAAGGAACAGAAAGGCGAGGCTGAGAGATTTGAAGCAATGGAGCAAGAACGAGTAAGTAGCATTTCATTTATGATATATGTACATCTCTGACAGATCCCAGGACGCGCTCATTTTGCACAGAATATTGTTCAAGCTCTACCACGTGGAAGAATCCATCGAACGGAACGCACATGAGATACGGACAAAGAATAAGGATTTGGACCGGCAGCGTGCAGAACAACGTATAAATGATGAATCATTGGAAACCGCCAGAGCAGAGCAGGCCAGGGCTCGTACAGGGGCAATGCAGATGGAAAAGAAGATTAAGAAGGGTGAAAAAACTTTGGACTCTAAGGTACGTGTGTTTCGTATAGCCTGAGTGAAACTAGTTGACAATCTTAACTCCACAGAGACCTGATCTCGTTTCTGTCGAAGCTCAGATTACGCACTCTACCCGAAAGACGAACAATGCTAACAAGGCGAAACAAGACGTAGCCAAAACGCAGAGTGATTTAGAAGATCGAGTGAACAACCTGGAAGCTGAATTAGTGAAGGTCAAACGAGAAGCAGATAAGGCTCAGGGTACGCGTTTAGATGAAGCAACCAGTGTCGTGGTACTGATTATCTGATTGTAGAGACCCAACGTTTAATGTCCCAGAACAATCTCGCGCTTAGCGATGATATTTTGGAAGAATATCGGAGCCTGTTTGTGTTTAAGATTCCTCCCCGAGAAACTTAGCTTTGAACATGATTCTAGTAAAACGTCGGCCAATCTTCTCGCGATCGAAGAACGACAGAAGCTGGAGAAGCTTACGCGAGAAGAGAAGGCTGTTATTCGAGCGTTGAACGCGCTCAGGGAGAAACATCAAGGTCTAGAAGAAAAACGCGACTCTCGCAGTGAAGAGACCACCAGTCAAACAACAAAGAAGATCGAGCTAGAGGAAAAGATTGCCGGGCTCCAGGACGAACTGACCAACAAGAAGCAAGAATTAGAGAATCAGCAATCTGAGCGTACAAAAATTTCGTGAGCACCCTTCTCAACTAGTAATGTCGATCAGGACGATGACGAATGACTGGTATAAACAGTCAATTGGAAGCACAAGCGAACGAAAAGCTTCAAAGTGTGTATCAGCAACTCTTACAAGCGGGAGTTGACAGGAACGAGTCTGAGCGGGAGCGAAAGCTCAAGGACACCCTGACAAGTCTTCAGAGAATCTTCCCAGGTATGTTTTCGAATTGGTACGCCTTGAGTATTCCTACACTTTCTGCTATTGTTAGGAGTTCGAGGCAGAGTCATTGACTTATGTAAGCCTTCTCAGCGAAAATACGAAACGGCGGTTTCGGTGGTCCTCGGAAGAAACATTGATGCTGTGGTTGTCGACGAAGAGAAGACGGCAATCGACTGTATTGAGGTGCAGGCTGTTTTTTTTAGAAAGTGATGATCCTCTCTGATACTCTGCTTCTGTTCCAATAGTATATGCGAAACCAACGGGCTGGCCAAGCAACGTTTATCCCTCTCGACACGATCCAGGTAAAGCCAATTAGTGACAAATTTCGGTCATTTGCGAAGGGTGCACGACTGGCAGTCGATGTTATTCAATACGAGCCAGCCGTTGAACGTGCTATGCACCACGCTTGTGGAAATGCGCTTGTTTGTGATACAATGGATGTTGCAAAATATGTGTGTTACGAGAAGGGACAGGAGGTCAAAGGTCTGTGAAATTTTGGGGGACAGTAACATCACAGATAAGAACTCAATGGACCCAATCTCTAGCGGTGACCTTGGAAGGTACTATTATCCATAAGAGTGGTCTCATCACCGGTGGACGCAGTACCCACGGCGGCGAGAAAAAGTGGGATGAAAAGGATGTGCAGGGATTACAAAAGTCAAGAGATTCACTGCTGGCTAAACTCAGAGATCTGAGCAAACAGAAACCGAGAGGAAAGACGGATGAGAATCTCATCGCCGAAATTTCTCAGCTAGAATCCTGTATTACCATTGCAAGGGATGAACTGGTTCGTTGTGATATCTCTTTCACTCACGCCTGTTCCTTCTCAGTTGATCGCCGCTTTTCTAGAGCGCTTGTAAGACGAGACTCTCTGGTTTGAAGGAGGAATTAAGACATTTGGACCGAGAAATACAGAAGAATGGTCCTGAGCTCAAGAAGGTGAAAATATCATTCACCTTTTCAATTTTTATATCATTTTTGATTCAACGTTCGTAGGCCCAGAAAGAACACGGCAAGCTTCAAGAACAAATATCAATCCTTGCCGAAGCAGTCAACTCGGCGGAAGACGAAGTCTTCACTGATTTCTGTAGAAAGATACGAGTTGAAAATATCCGTGATTTCGAGGAAAGGCAGCTTAAATTAGCTCAAGAAGAAAGCGAGGCTCGATTAAGATACGACAATCAAATCGCTCGATTAACTCATCAGTGCGTATAACGTGGAATGTTTTCGCCACAATTTTGTTTGATCAGGTTTTGCTTTGACAAGGTTAGAATATGAGACTGAGGCACTCCGAGGTAGTAGGGAGCGTTTGTCACATCTGGCAGAATTGGTGAAGACAGAAGAGGTCAACCTTGCTAAATTACAGGAACGTAAAAAGACAGTCGAACAAGAGCTGACAGACCTGCAAAAAGGCATTTCCGCACATAAAGAGGAGCTGACAGAGCTGCAAGACGTGTTGGACGAAAAGAGCAAAATCGTTGAACAGGCCAAGCGGACGGCCTTCCGATCTTCAAGAGTATTGGAGCAAACTCTGAAGGAGATCAGTACAAATGTGAGGACTCCGTGATTCATAACGTAGAGTTGCTCATGAATCGAAACCTCACCAGAACGACGAGATTGAAAAGTTAGCCATGGAACGTTCTACGACGTATCGGAAATGCAGACTTGAAGAGATCAAACTCCCCCTACTTGAAGGTAACCTGAAGAACGTCCCAATGGAAGAGGTGAGTATATTGCTCTGTCGTTTCGAAAAGCATTATGAAAAGATCAATTACTGTAGAATTTGCGGGACGAAGTTGCCATGGATACCGATGACGATGAAGATGGTACTCAGCGGCCTAAGGCTGTCCAGAACTACGGTATAGAGGTCGATTTTGCAGACATTGACGACGAGGAACGTGAAGTGTGTCCGTGGACTACAATCTAATATTATGGTGCTGACGCCAATCTTTTCAGGACTGGTCTCCAGACGCGCTAGCTGAATTTGATGCACAGATAGCTAAACTCAGTACAGAAATTGAACGTATTGCTCCGAATATGAAGGCCATGGAAAGGTTCGTTCATATGATTTCTCTCATTCGTCGAGTCACAGCTGATTAACTTTAAGATTGGACGACGTTGAGCAGAAGCTTGCGGAGACCGAAGCAGAAACCGAAAAGGCTCGCAAGGACTCGAAGACAGCCAGAGAACATTTCCAGGACGTTCAGAGGCGACGGTACGCGTATAATTTATTGTTGGGAATGTTGACCGATGTCGCTTCAAGGACGGACTTATTCATGAAGGCCTACACGCATATTTCTGATCACATTGACCAAGTTTACAAGGACCTAACCAAGGGCAAAGCTGCGCCCATGGGAGGAGTAGCCTATCTAAGTCTGGATGATTCAGAGGTAAGGCGCTCGCTATCATTGATATTGAACAAGCAATAAAACTATCTTTGCAGGAACCATACAGTGGTGGTATTAAATACCACGCAATGCCACCAATGAAACGATTCCGTGACATGGAACAGTTGTCCGGAGGGGAAAAGACAGTCGCTGCACTAGCACTGTTGTTTGCTATTCATAGGTTTGCACTATCTATTGTTACACCCTCTTGATAGGGCCTGATTGAGCTTGCATTAGTTACCAACCGGCTCCATTTTTCGTCTTGGACGAGGTTGATGCAGCGCTGGACAACACCAACGTGGCAAAGGTGGCCAATTATATCAAAAGCCAAGCATCAACTTCGTTCCAATTTGTCGTGATTAGTTTGAAGGGATCCTTGTACGAGCGTGGTGATTCTCTTGTGGGGATCTACCGTGATCAAGAAGCGAACAGTTCGAGGACTCTGACGCTTGATGTACGCATTACAATTTCTAGTCTTCTTTATTTGCTGACATTTCCTTCTAGCTCACCCAGTACGATGAATGAATGCTTATCATATCACTATTATCCTTATTTTGCCCTGCTTTGTTAAATGCCTTACATTGTACTATCTTTCCTTGTACAGTAACAGCTTGTAACACCAATAATATGAAAGGACTGGAGCGATATTCATGAGCAATCGGCCAGTAACGAAGCTCATTTTTGTTTTGCTGCCCAGTGCGGTGAGCGCCAGGCGCTAAATATGACATCTAACCAAGCAAGGACAAATAGCTGCCTGTGAATAGTGTTGATTGTTGATAAGATTATTCTTTTGGTGCCAATCGGCCCGCAAATTATCCGCATTTGCTTGCAAGTTTCGGAATCAATGATCATTCCCATGTTGCTTCGACCTATTCCGCGTTCCTTCCCATCTCTACGCCCTACAAGGCTGTCCTCGACACCTTCTATTGCTTCAGCACTACTACGACACCCTTATGATGCTCAACAGATCTTGCGATTTCACAGTTCTTCGCAGAGTCAATCTAATCAATCCCTTCTTTCGCGTTTTTCACGTCGTTTATTGTACAAAAAGGATGGGATAACACCCCGCTCAAAAAAGCGGGGCTTCGTGATAGCCAGCTGGCTTTCTGTGACAGGTCTACTACTTTACACCGCAATCTCACTACTGTCGGACGTAGAGGATATTGTGCTCCTTCTCACGGCCTTCATTCAGCTGCAACAAATCGATGCATCTTTGTACTCTCCATCTGACCCAGACACCGAGCAGCGAAATTGGGATGACTGGGGAGAAAGCACTTCGTACTTCAAAAGCATATGCAAGCCAGTTCTAGTCACCCTAACATGGGCAGAGCCTGTTCATGTAGACCGTTTTTTTTCCGAGCTCGAGGATGTTGTTGACCGGCTCGATGACTTCGATATAAATCATCGCCAGATGCAATCCGAGACTGAAACATTGAAACGTAAAATTCACAACATCATGAACAATGCCTCACATGCCGTTCATCGCTCCCTCCTTTCCCTTCGACACGAACTAAGCAACCCAGAGTCCTCGGCCTTGCTCAAATCAAACTCTGGAGGCTCCTCGCGCCTTTCCTCAGGCACTGCTGGTGCCGAAATAACGATTGAGGGAGCTTCTGAGGTCGTACAACACATTCGCGAAGCCATTGAGGCTATCATACACGCTTTACAGGAGAAGGTAGATCGAGAACTAAGCGGGGAGATCGATAAAGAGCTCTCTGGATGGTTCAAGGTCAAAGGCGATGGGAAGGGGAGTAAAGGCAAGGGATATGATATAATAGGATAGCAGGACACCCCGATGTACTGTCGTTGATCTGCTTTCCAAATGAATCAAAGGCTTACGTGTCTAACAGCTTCATGCCACTGGGGGCCAGTGGCTTCTCGCAAGGAAAGTATATTTGAGTGAGTCCATCCGGAATTATTGCTTTTCCCTGTTTTTCCTGAGTCCTGCGGAGGAATTCACAGCAGGGTCGTAAGCCAAACTAGCGACGAGAATCTCCGAAAACCCATCTCGCAACATTCGGACCATGCTATGTATTCCTTCCTTCCTCTAACCTATCCTTCCGAGACTGGTTTCTTCATAAAACATGTATCGGCGGGCAACACCAACTGAGTTAATATGATACGACCGCACCAGCTGGTAGCAACCTGGTACCAGTATTTAATACGTAGGCCGATAGACGGTGAATCATGTCGCAATGTCAGTCTAAGTACGAGCGGAGCGCCCATTCGTAGCCATTAATGCTATCAGATGCTATCTCAAACAATGGCGCAAACCAGCACGAGCTCTTATTCAAAGTGGTGACTGGGATGATTTGCATTTCATCCGGGCTCATGCGTAGCAACATAACATGGGTCTGACCTGGGATATGTACACCAGTGTGTACTACATTACCATCGGAGGTATGTACTTGACTGCGTCGGTTGCGTACCCCGAATTCGGGACGCGGATATACCCTGCATACACTGTACTTTTCAATTCGGAAACGTAGACTGTTCAACCTTCCCATTCCCCTGCTTTTTCCTGGGCACATTTTTGGTTTGGAGCTGGTGACGAAATTTCCTAATTTTCCTGCGGTATCAAATTATCATTTATTTTCCGAAACGACAACGAATGGACGAAGCCGAAGTATGGTCGATGTAAGTAGATTTTAATATGATTATGCACATATGCAAACACGTCTTGTACCAGCTCGTACCTCCGGTGTACCCTACAAGATCCCAGGGCCAGAGCAACCTCGCAAAGTTACATATTAAATATGCAACAATTACAATGTCGCGTAGCCATTAATTTTCGTCAGCATAGCACCATAGGTCAGCATCCGTCCTGTTAGGTCCTGCAATGTGCATTTCTTGCCTCTGTCGCTTCTTCTGTCACGGTCGTCCGCAGGAAATTAGGATCCGACTTTGCGAATTCAGGATATTGCCAGGAGGTCTATTTCTCTCTATAACTTCGTGGCCAAACATGGTTAAACTCACTGATTCGAATCCGACGATTCGACAACCAGAAGTTCCAGAACTTGAACATTTGAACACCCTCGCCCCTGCATCAATGAACATGAAATCACCCAAAAATCACCCGAGATGACCCCGCGCGCCCGATGCCGTACATATTTATTGGATACACTCCAAACACTCTAATATTTATGTATCACCGCCTCCGTCTGGTTATACTCATTGTCACATTCAGCCAGAGCCTCGTGGTGGACGAAAATATTAGTACTTACAGCCGATCTCGAACGTTCCTGCCTCAATCCTTACTCCTACTTTTCTTTCCTCGCCAGAGATGTCCGGCACCGAAGCCTTTCGCCCTCAAGGCAGGCTGCCGCTGGATCCGTTTAGCATTGCACCAGCAGGTGCATCTTTGAGCAGCGCTGGGACTGGGAAGGAGAGAGTTCGAAGAAAGCCAGGCTGGACTGTGAAAGAAGAGGATCTAAAGAATGTTTGGACGAAGCACGAAACTGCGCAAGGGAAGGTCATCCTGGTTCTAGGAGGCGAGTTTTTCTTCTCCTTATGCCGGTTGGGCGCTTGGTTAACTGCTGGGTACCTCCGGCTTCCGCCATCTCCTTTCTGACCCCGTTTTTGCACATTTAGAACCCACTTCAAAAGACCTTAGTCCTCTACTGAACTCCTCACTCCTGCCGAAGTCATTACTAATCCTTGCTACGGAGCGCCCGCCATCCGATTTAGCTTCATCTTTTCAAAATTCCATCTTGGAAGGCCTTGATCTTCTAGTTTTACGCGTCCAGCCGCTTCCTCACCCAATTCCACAACAAAATCACTCCATCCTGAGCCGCGCGGAACTTCTAGCGAGGAAATGGAGACAAGATCGAAAAATTATATTTCCAGATCCAGAGGATCAGCGGGGAAGATCTAAATTCAGAAGAAACAATAGAAACACTTCTGGCGAAGCGCCAATCAAAGCGGTGCAGCTTTCAGAAATCGGAGGTGTTTTTGGGCGGGATTTTACTGTAAGGGAGGAGGTTGGATCAAATCCCATGGCCTCCGCCAGTGCTTTCTCTTCGCCGGGCCCTTCCTTTAATCAGACAAAATCTCGTTCTCGGGCTCCCTCATTTAAATCTATCTCGATTTCCAAAAGAATTCGAGGGCAGCGTTCTTTCGACGCTGTCATCAACTTCGTTCCATCCACTGGAATATATGAAGAGGGTCAGGAATCAGCGTTCATGCACAATATATCTTCCGTCTCATCAGCTAGTCGCGCATTCCTCGCCCCGCCTACTTCGAGACCTGGCAGCTCAGGCGACCGACGGGGCAGAAGCATGTCCAGAGGCTCGAGGGGGCGAAGCTCCAGCTTGGATCGAATCAGAAATTGGATGAGGAGTAGATCACGTTCCAAAACCCGAAATGACCGGAAGTCAGAAAGACTTACCAGTCATAGCCCAAAGTCGAAATCTGGGACCGCGAGTCGTGGAAGGCAGGGACGTGTCTCTGATTTTTTGGACACGATGGGATCAAGGGATAAAAGTCTGGGGACTGCTTGCACTGGACCTACAGACTTCAAGTTTAGGAAGGAGAAGGGTAAGGTTGCTGGGGACAATGCTCACGAAGATTCCGTTAAGAGAATTGAGCGTAAGGTCTTGACTTCGTGGAGTCGGACGCAGCTTGGCCAAGCTAATCTCCCTTCTCAAACTCAAAACGATTTCGGAAGTAATTTGGGAATAACGAGTTCAGCAGGATCTAAAGCATACCTCATCCACGTTTTGCCACTCACTCCCCCGCTACCTACAACCGCCCTGTTGCGGACAACTTTTTCGCAAGACCGACTAAGCACATACTATTCAGAGCAGTCTTCTGGCTCTGTCATTTCATCTGCGGAAACGGAAATGCCGCCCTTAGGAGCAAGTCACAGTACTCCGGAGGAGTTGAAGGATCACGGTGTTTCTCGTGCGGTGAGGAGATGTTTCAGACATGTTCGCTATGTCGTCGCTCACATGCTATGACTCTCGAAGGTACCTCCCGCACAAAAGCCAGAATCTGTCGAATCCTCTACGGCTATAGCCTTCAATGGAAGTCACAATCGAAACGGATCTCTCGATTCCAAGGTAGATTGTCCTGTCAAGGCCAGAATTCACCTAACAAGAATCTTGTTCTCAAATAGGTTCTCTTTTCACAATCTAGTACCCTCGGTTCTACACCTACTTTTCGAACTGTATTGGGGAATGAAACTCAGGATGAAATCAAGAAAGAGCTGCTCAATTCGGAGAATCCCGTTCGTCCGTTCATTCACAGTTTGCCTGAAGTTTTTCGAACCCCATCTGATTTTTCTACAGGCTCCGATTGGGAGATTAGCCCTAACCAATCAAGTACCTGCTACAGAGAGTTCCTATCCAAACATAGACGACAATCACTTGGTTCTTACTAGTTCGTCGCAAGAACATACGAGCCTAAGCTCCCCGCGATCGAAAACCCCACTCAACCGACGAGCGTCGTTAATCTCTCCCGCTGTTGAAACTGCTGTAAAAATTGCCACTCGACATTCCTTGCATGCTAGCAATGGGAGGGCATTGTCGCTGACTGGACCGAAAAAGGACAGGCAACTCCAGCGTCGAAGCACTGCGATGCAGGTTGCGTCTGCGGCAGCGCTTGCGGCGTTGGAAATTAACATTACGAAGGCATATGATAATCAGCTAAAAAGATCTCGCGTTGGTGACATGCCTATTCTCGGCCTTCAAGTTGCAGTCGATGAAAATGGTGCAGGATCTGTAGCCCTTGAAATGGATGGCCCTGAGTTAGACAGCGATCTTGACGGACATATTATCGTACATTCTCGACAGTCTACGCTTTCTACCGACATACCAGAAGCGTTAATGCCTCATCCCCATCGTCAGAGGTCGCTGATGTTACGTGACAGTATCTTCAATCCTCTGGATATTGAGGCCTTGTTCGAAAGATTTGATTCAGGCTCGGATGGGACATTGACGGAACGGCCAACGCCGATATCACTGCTACCCCGTCCTCATGCTCGTGCAAGAACACAATCTCTTGATGGACCGACTAGGTTCTCAACGAAGTCTGATGCTTCTTCGAGGGTTTCTGACATTACTTCTCCTATAACAACCGCTCTTCCGATGCATCCTCTTTCTCCAACTGATGCCGATTTTTATTACGAGAAAAACAATCTGGTTCAAGACTTGGAACAATTCCTTCTTTCCTATTCTTATGCAGAATCCTCGTCCTCCGTTGTCTCACTCCCGGCACTTCCGAAAGGTGCTGCCAAACCTGCCATAATCAGTGGTGGTCCTGTTGGTAGCAAAAGCCCCATCTCAGTTAACAATATGGATGCATCGAACCTATTAAGTCGAGTGGATCAAACACCCATGTCATTCCTTCTTCCTCAAGGCTTGTTAGAAATTTCCTTCAAGACCACTTCTTCATCTTTCCCAGATGACCTAAGGCTTTCATTTATAGACCTCATCCTTCATGGCCTACTGGATCCTACGTCGGAATCATTAGCGCTGTATCGTGATGCTATGTTTGTCGCCAAGAAAATGAGTCCTCCGGGGCTTCAAGCCAGTGGAAGAGGAGGTGTCACACTGAACGAGCTGCTGGCCTTGAGTGCTTTGAGTGGGGAAGAAGCCGGCGTAGCGCATAGGATGCCAAGGGCGTGGGTGGGAGGAATTGCTGACATCGATATTGAAAACGCAGTTCCGGAAATTTCCCACTTTAATTCAGGCGTGCCAGACAGTGGAAGCACCACTACGACGGAGGGGCTGCCTTCAAGGGGCGCAATGGCTGGGTCAAATTCCCGTGAACCTCCTACCACACCTCCCATTTTCTCCATGCCACTGTTATCCGCTGTTTCTCTGCATTCCCAGACTGTGGCTCGATCTCTGAGAGAAAGGGGAGGCTCTGAACCTAGTAGCCCACATCTGGACGGGGTTCATTTACAGAATAAAATAGAGGATGGTCGGAAACAATCCGTCAATGAGCCTGTGGACCCGAGAGAGGATGATGGCGAGCTGAGTGGGTCTCATCAAACGCATACAACTACAGCTGTTCCATCTGCTGCTCTGGATACAGCACATCCAAAGCCATCACTCGCTCGAACAGCTACTGCACCTGCAATATCTTCATCACGCTATTCAGGTGCACTGAAGCGGATGTATAGCTTCATACCTCCTGGTGCAGCACTTCCGGTCAGTCCCCACTTGCCCAACGCTCATTCGACATTCCCCAGACATTCTGTGTGGCTCATGAGTCCTACAAGTACTCCTCAACACCAGCAAAACCCTATAGCCTCTACCGAATCTGGGCTACAATCTGATGTTAATTCAGAGAATGGTTGTGACAATCACCGAGAGGCAGACGATGATATGAAGGATACAGACACGGAAGATCAAGGTATATTTGATTTAATTTTGTATGATTGTATGAACTCACTTGCATGTTCGAAAGAACGATGCTCGGAGCTTACGAGCGGCACGTCCATATCTTCAAATCCCAATCTCACCGGTGCAATTCCGCTTCCTTCAGTATCTTCGCCACTTCTCGGTAGTCCTCACTCGAGCATCTCAGGATCCGGTACTGTCACTACAAGTCTCATTTTCAGTGACGAAACAGAGATCCTACCTTCTCAGGTCGAGCCAGAAGTTAGCGTTGACGTCGTGTCGCTTTCGGACAGTACTTCTATCATCCTCGACTCACCGCAGCCCAGAACTAGCCTACTTCTCGGGCCTGAGCAGCCAGTGTCAACGTCGAATCCTACGAATATATTCCGCGCTGAATCAACTCCACCAGAGTCACCAAGCACCCCGACAGGATTCCAAGTCCAACCGGATATCACGGAACGACGAAAGATCACTAGTACACTCGATTCAACCAATTTGGCATCTGGTTCAAAGTACAGTGTACATAGTAGTCCAAGTGGAAATTCTGCTCCGCGTTCTCCCTCATCTCCCCTCGTCGAAGGAAGGAGAGACTCAAAAATTTGGCTTCAACGTTCTCTCAAGCCATCTGGGCAAGGTACACCCCCTGAGTCTCCAAGCAGAGGGTATTTCAGCGGCACTGCCGCACCTGAGGGACGGAGAAATTCACGCGTCAGTCTATTGGGAGATTCAACCCTTGATTTGCCCAGCAGCAGCGTCAACGATTCTCTTGATACCAAGGGAAATCTTTTAAATCTCCCAAATCTCGGGATCCGTAGACGTTCCACTGTGCCGAAAGAGCGGCCGTCGAGCATGTATGACGATCAAGAGAACTTGGGTGATACGGAGGCAGTTCCGAAGAAAGTCAAACGTCTTTCAAGAGCTATTTCATGGATGGTGACTGATTCGGACGATGGTCCTACTTATGCGCTCGACGTAGACCTCGAGGAAGGACAGCGATCCGGCAGAAGCTCAAAATCTGGTAGTCCAGTCAGAAGTTTCTTCAATAGCCTTGCAGCATCAGCTTCTGCGACGTCTTTGTTGCTGAACCTTTCACACAAGGAGAGGAGGCTCAGTACGAGTAGCAGTAGCATTAAAAGTGGGGCCTTCACCGTAGACGGCCCAGCCATCAGTGGTACAGGCTCTACACCAATTCCAGACACACATTCTCCAGCTCCAACATTGGTAATCACACCAACACCCTCCCCACTTCTGTCAATCCTTTCCCTGCCTCTCCATAACCTCTCGAGTCGTCCGAAAACCCCACCTGGTCAAGCTTTGGTCATCTCTGACTCAACGCCGAACTCTACATGTTCTGCTATACTTTCGTCTTCGCTTAGTGCTAGCGTCCCTCAAAGGCTTCTGGTTTCTAGTGACACCAGTCTCGCTCGACGACATTCCAATGGCGCAGCCCCCGTGGGGCCACGGGCTCCAAAACGCAGCGGATCTATGCGTACTGTGACTTCCGCTATCTCTCTCAAGACGAATAGCGGTGAATCGACACAATCGCAGCTGCTCATGAGTCCCATTTCTAGCCGCCCATTACCAGTTCCTGTGCCAGTGCCAGTGCCACAGTCAGAGATGGTGCGCACTGATGTGGGATCTGTAATTAAGGAAGACGCAACAGAGAATCTCATCACTCCTTTCCCTGCTCCTAGTCCTAGTTCAAACAAGGACTCGGAGGGTCGTCTGAACACGACGAGCAGACCTCAATCTCGTAGTGGTACTCCCACCTCATTCTCTCCATTACGGAAACTCGCCATCGACGAAGTACCTTTGCGTACGAGGATTCCTCGTGCAGCTATCCCTGTAGGTAAAGCAGACAGGCCTACTAGTGTCGCTGGTCTAGGCGACATCGGAACGATAAATGGTTCGTCGAAAGGCAAGTGGAGGTTCTGGGGTAATGGGACTGGAAGTAAACGTCCCGTGTCGATGACAGTCGATCTCACCAGAGAAATATAAGTTCGAATTTGCAATCTTATTTTATGCCACAATCACCCTTATTGCATTTGCATAATTCATAAATTATCGCTGTATACTTTAAACTCACGTAGCACACAATTCTGGAAGGAAAAAATAATTGCATCGTATCTCGTTAGCTGTGTCTACCTCGTCTGAGTCTACTGACAACAAGGCACCCCCCAACACCTCATCGCCAAAAACCGGCTTCGCTCGTAAATGGGATGATAAAGCCAGCTATCTCATCCTCTGCCAACAATATACAGACAGCCAATGTTGAAACAAGTTCGAAGCTAATGACTGCCCTTGCTAACTATGCGGTTGGCGTGGGCTTTGCTTGATGATTACTAGGCTCCTTCCGATGTCAGGAATTTGCGAGGACCATGCTAGGGATTGTTGTCTGTAAAACTTTGTAGAAAATGTATCCGCGTTTGAGACTTTTCCGTACACGGGAGACACTGGGTGTTCATACACTCTCAAAACATCTATATTTCGACGATGTATACAATGTTTACGGGTATTCTTCCGCATCACATCTCCTCTCTCTTCCTCTTTGATAGTTCGGACATTCGACGCATGTAGCTGGTGGAGGGGAACGTGTTTTCGAGTTGTGATTGTCGGAAAGGCAGTGAACGGATCAAGAGTGGAGGAGTATGAATGAATATGAAAGTTTGCAGTCAGAAGCCAGCGAAGACAAGAAAATGGAAGCAATGAAGCAAGAATATAATCAGTATTCGAGTATATTATGTAGCACTGACATACGTACTCATCGTATTGACACCTGATGTACGAACGAATAAACATTCGTTCCCGATTACAACACACAAAGCGAGTTTGTGATAATAAGACCAAGTACAGTGAACAATCGTGGGTAGAGTAAGCAAGCGACATAAAGCGGTTGTGGATGAGTGAAAGGGACCAGCCTCGTCAGTATATGAGTACAAGAAATAAGTACAACGCACTTTTCATACGCATGTTTCTCGTGTTCGCATTCCCAAGGCAAGAAGTTCTTGTCTCTGCGGCAGATGTTCAGCGGAATTAGAAGGCTGGTGATACGGAAGTGGAACGGATGTATGAGCAAAGCAACACAGAAAAACCAGTCAATCCTCAGTATCTTACAAGCTATACACAACAAACGCACGCAGAACATTGGTCCCTCCATCCTAATGGGAGCCTGGCGGCTTTCATCTCTTCTGGTGTAGCAAGCGTTGTAGGGCTCATAGTCCTAGGCAGGTTATTACTATTTGGGAGAACTCAAAGGCTTTGACACTGTCACGATTCGGATGCGGCGGGAACTTGAAGGAAGGAGTTTTTGTTTGGTTCAAATGACTAAGCCAAACATTCCAACGAACCTCTTCAGTCAGTGTTGCAGTGACTACAGGACATTTCTACCTATCTATCTATTACCAAGATACTCACAAGTACGGAAGAGGACGTCAAGCTTCACGCTGCAATCTCATACCAATTCCTTTGACAATAAATCTATTGGTTCACTATACGCTTATGGACTGATCTTCTTTGCTTGTTCCATTGCATCTCATATCTTGCGCCTGCCAGATTTTCGCACGGGACTTCATTTCTTCTAATGGTGCACTGAAGAAAAGTTGAGTGCTCGATATAAGAATCGCATCCTTCCTCATCAAACTTTTGCGCCGATTCAGAAGATCCCCGAACACCATGGCGTGGACATCATCAGGCTCCTCTAACGCAGAGCTTATCGATAACATGCTCCGGAACGGAATTCTTGGGAAGGTAGTAGGTAATGTAGTAGATGGCAACAAGAGCGATGCTGCAGGTGTAAGTGACCGTATCGCACGAGCAATGAAAAAGGTCGACAGAGCAAATTATGTCCGGGATCAGAGAGATGCATATGAAGATTCTCCACAGTATGCAAACGAGAAATACATATATAGCCGCGCTGAAGCATTATCACCTTCAGGACCATTGGGCATGGCGCAACAATTAGCGCTCCTCATATGGTGCGTTCTTGCAATCAATGACATACTTCCTTCACTTCACATCTAATTCTAACCGGCAGCACGCCTACGCAGCCTCTCATCTACTTCCATATCTCCCTCCAGGCGGTCGAGTTCTCGACGTCGGAAGCGGCTCAGGCTATCTAAGTGCTGTCTTATACCATCTCATTGAGGATCTGCACGGCCACAAGCCATCTTCGTCAGACTCGGACGCAAAGTCAAAGCCACTAGTAATCGGTATCGAACACGTCTCCGAGCTTACTGACTGGTCTATTTCTAACCTCAAGCGTGACGGACTCGAAGAGGCACTGGAAAAAGGACAAATTGAGATGGTCACAGGTGACGGGCGTTTAGGTTCGTTGTGTTCATACATATACGCCCGAACGCATTGAACAAATTTCATCCAGGCTACCCGCCAAATGCGCCTTATGATGCCATACACGTGGGTGCTGCTGCTCCGGAGCTTCCGCAGGCACTAGTAGAGCAGCTCGCGCCTGGGGGAAGGATGTTCATTCCGGTGAGTAGCCAAACTTTACAATGTGCATCGCTGGTTCGACCCTTTTAAACAACTCTACGTTCTACTACCAGATTGGAACCTATAAGCAAAATATATACCACATCGACAAGGATGAATCAGGAAAGATCACACAGACGGAAGTTATGGGTGTAAGAGTGAGTTTTCACTTTCTGCCTTTCGGCATTATTTACCGTTTTACTACTGTCTGTTCCATTCTCTCGGTCTTCCCTTGCTTTTTTACTTCATTTGGCCTGGTCCCGTAAATCACTTACGCTCTTATCTCCACAGTACGTTCCGCTCACCGATAGGAAATCACAAGAAGAATACTAAAGCAACAGACAAATGTACTATTATATGATATCAGCTGTAGGCTTTCTCCGTATAAGGTTCAATCAAACTAGTCATTGAAATCAGCCGCCTTCATTATTGATTGCTAAACCTGGTTGAAAGACACAAAATACAAGTGAGGTTAAAAAGTCAGATTGTAGATGCGACTTTCATTCGTAAGCGCCCGTCTTTCTGGTACAGGAGGGGACTGTAGTGTACTTGCTGATCCTTATCGACATTGGAAAGGAAAGGGATGGGATAAGAACCCCTAGACCTGCCTAAAGTATATCTTCACCAAGCAAGGGCGTAGCCGACAGAGTTCAGATAAATACTGTACGAACTCCTTCAAAATACTGCGACAAAAAATGACACCAACAGATAAATACATCGTTGAAAACAGGGAAACTGTTTCTACGTTATTCCGACAGCGAATAACTTAGTCTATAAATGACTCCACCTCAACAAATAAAAAACAACAAATGCATGAATCACCCAAGAGATTAGATATCTGAATTGAAGCCATCCACTTCCACTTCCATCTCCTTTCTCCTACTACTGCGCGTCCGTGTCCGTGTGGCCGGGGGTTTAGAAGATTCAGCCGAATCCCTCTCTTTCGCTCTCTCTTTCAACTTAGCTTTCGCAGTTGACGCTCCATTCTCTTTTCCTTCTGGTCTGCTTTGCTTCGAGACTTTTTCGTTTGCTTTCGTCGATACTTGACCAGACGCTCTAGATCGCGTCGAAGCACGGCTTGATCTTGTCGATTTTGCTCGCGGTTTCGGGGAAGGCGATGGCTGTCTCTGAGACTCCTCCTTTGGTTCATCTTCCTGCTCTTCATCTTCATTATCCTCTCGCTCCGCGACCTCATCGCCAGCTACTTCTTCCTCTTCCAGAGCATCTCCAGACCAGCTTGCAGCAACGGCCCTGGATCCTCTCCCCCGTTTTTCTCGCTCCGCGACTTCATCGCCAGCCACTTCTTCCTCTTCCAGAGCATCTCCAGACCAACTTGCAGCAACGGCCCTGGATCCTCTCCCCCGTTTTGGTGTTACCCTTGGTTTTGACCTCGTTTTCGGCTTGGGAGAAGGAGACGGATCTCGTTCAGGCTCTTGCTCTCGCTCTGCCTCCTGCCTAGGCCGGCTTCTGCCTCCAGCTCTCTTCTTCCGTGTTGGACTAACAGGCTCAGTAGAAGGGCCCGCTTGGCTCTCGCTTTGCGATGCGCGCGTTCTTCTGTGTATAGATGTATCAATTAACCTTTGCAGGAACGAAGACCAAACTTTGATGCTTACTTTCCGGCCTTCTTCATCGGGGATGTCGTGACCACAGACGAAGGTCTTAGCGGCAGGAGGTCCTTTTTCGCTTCTGCGGACCGCCGTTTCGGCCTTGCGTCCGTATTCTGTTCTGTATCCATCTTACTTGTCTGACGACTCCTGCCTCTCCGGACAGGTGCCCTGGTAATCTGAACATCCTCTTCATCTTCCTCATCCGGGTGGCCATTTGAGGATTTTGAGCGTCTAGTCGACCGGGACTTGGACTTCGCCCCAGCTGACGCACCCTTCAATTTCGATTGTGTCTTCAAAGGTCGCGTTTGCTCCTCGTCCTCGTCCTCTTCTTCTTCTTCTTCCTCAAGCTGCTGCTCTCCCGTCTCCACTGCATCCTTATCCTCTGTAGGCTGCTCCTCTTCTGATTTTTCGGTCACTTCGAACATCTCCTCAGCCTCTTCGGCTTGGTCGGGATCTTTTACAACCGTATTTGTCGTAACTTCTTCTTCAACATCCTCTTCAATATCCTCTTCAACATCTGACTCTTCGGCAGTGGCCACAGACTCAATTGTCGGCTCTTCGGGGAGCAACTCTTCGCTTATCGGTTCCCCTGTCGCCTCTGGGACTTCCATGCCTATGTCCTCGTAGAATTTCTCGAACTCCGCATCCACATAACGCCCAGGATCGATACTCTCCAAACGTCTCCCGAAAGCTTTTTGGAAACGATCTTTGACGCGTTTGAAAGTACGGTCAAGGGAGGCATCGTCGAACGGACATTGCTACGGTGTACAGCATGAGAACCAAAACACTCAGCTTTTGAATAGAATTACTCACTTCCTGCAAATTCTCTATCAGGATATTCAACTTCAATACAGTCCGATTATTCGGTTCCAACCCTTTCAAGGGGGAAAATTGTAATTGACCCAAGAATTGGCAGAAAGCCTTTCTGGTGTCATCACTCTGCTCAGAATCATACAATGCCAAGAGGAGTTGCAGGGCTAAATCGACATGCGGGTTGCGATCGGTGGGTTTGGGTGGAGGAACTTTTTCTACCAACTTCGTCATATCCGTCCAGTCGATCATCAGGAGTCCAAACTGGTGTAACGACACCAACTTTGGGTCTTCTTTCTGTTCATCCTCGAGATCTTTGTGCATCCGCGAGGCAAGGTCAAACGCCTCGCTGAAAATCTAAGTAGAAAACCGAACAACTGAATGTCAGGATCCAGACGGACATATTGACCTCACCCACCGACTGCATTCTGTTCTGGTTCTCCCTAGACGAGTAACAATACACGGGAAAGAAATACGATAGACACTGTTTCAGCTCGGCGTTGTCCATCGTTGATGGAGAGATGTAGATCAGTGCGAGGCTTAAAAGAACCTGCACATATTCAGTCAGTTGCTTGTGGTTGATTCACTGTGCAAACCTTTGAATCCGAGACCTGCCCCGAAAGAAGGAGTTTACACATCCCTGTGCACAGCACGGATTGTATGGCGGGAGATTCCTCCGAATCAAGAGTTTGGAGAATAAAGGAGATAATTTGACGTGACTGTGTACGCGGGAATGGTTCAAAAGAGAGAACCTTTTGGCAAAAGGAAAGCACCACTCACGATCTCCTCTGACCTTCCCAAAAAATCGCGATCGTACACGACCAACAGGTCAAAAACAATCTGAAGGACCTTTAATTTCAAATCCTCAGGTGCGGTTTGCACTTGGTTTAAGAATAACTGGAACGAGTTTGTTGCCATGTTTCGCGCGATGAGGCAACACAACCCCAAAGCAACTAGGCCTTTCTCGCGGAGTGCAAGCTCCTTACGTTTGACTGCAGGCACGATTAGATCAGTGAGAATACCTTCAAGTGTCGAGTTGTCTTCAAAAGTCTGGATTGTGTTAGTTAGGAGATATTTCTGGGAGGAACACGCTGAACGCCTACCCCGTTAACCCGCTCAAGCATCCCGATGCAAAGCACGAGACAACGCATGTCAGTCAAATCATTCTGTTGTTGCTCTTCGAAAGTCATTTCATGTCGATCCTTGCTTCTTCGCATAGATCGTTCTTTTTGAGTGATATCTGAGCGGCTACCATCGAAATTCTGTATTGAATGTAAGTTGGATCAGTCCGAAGTATTTTTGAGCCACGTACATCATCGATGGGAGGTTCGACTTCATCATCATCGCGAAGTTCGATGATAATTTCAACCACTATGCGAATTAATTCGCGTTCGGATGGGAGTATTTTCGACAATACATCGAGACAATGTTCAATAAGTCCTGGCGGAAGGTGCGGATGTGCGAGCATATCCTCTACGAAAGAACATCAGTTCGTTTCAAACCAAGATCGAACAGAAAACTCACTGACAACGGAAAACACTTTCCGTCTTCCAATCTCATCCATGTAATCCAACTTCAACGCGATTCTCAGTAATTCTCCAAGAATCAACTCCTTTTTTGCCAACTCTTCCTCTCTCGCCTCACTCTCTTCATCGTCAGGTTCTCCGATTTGCAAAAAGTCCATCTCCTGCATTAATGATAGCAGTGCATTGTAGGCTTCTTGGATGTGAAAAGCAAAAGCAGTGATGACTGGTATTGCAGCGTCTTCCAGACGATTTTCGCTCTTGGATTCTAGACATTGATCGACAAACACACGAGCGAGAACAGCGGACTCGGGTATAAGGTTCGCCCAAAAGTCATCTACAAAACATGCGTCAGCAATACGTACATGAATGAGCAAGTGAGGCTTACGGTTGAAAACGAATGCGTCTAGAAGCGCTGGCTTTGTAGTGAACACGGAAAGCATCGCGTCGACGGCGATGGCTTCACCGGGGCCAACGACATCGAAAAATGTCAAAAAGTTGATAAATCCCTTCATCACACCCCCGTCATCTCCTACCCACGTCTCCCGGGGTTGACCAGGTGGATCTTGCTCACTCGTAGCGATATCCAGCCATTTGGTTATCATATTGCCTGCAGCAACCCGAACAGTTGCTTCCCTATCACCCAAACCAACCTTGGTGATATCCTCCCTCTGAGCAATAGTCAAATGTCGAGGATGACCGAGCTTTGGTTCGAGCACCGAGCTATATGCCAGCTTCCGGGTAAGGGTATCCGTGTCCCTTGTGCGTGTTATGATGACTGGAAGTGTTTCGGGCGTGACAGGGAGATTGATAAGTGCGGCTCGGCGTACTTCACTAGGCATGGATAAGCATTTAAAAGGATAGTTGGTGGATATGCTCACGGGGCGGTGTCGTACTGAGTACACTCTAATAGTAAGTCCAGGCAAGTCTTCTCTCCCTGTTTGAGCTCCTCCGGGTCCTCGGTCCCAACGAGTTTGGAAAGCGCGATGGCAGCATGAGCGCGAACCAATGGCTCCTTGTCGCACAACCGCTCAATGAGATTATCACGAAGTCGATTATAAGTGGATTCACTATATGGGCCTAGCCTCAGTCTCGCAGTTTCCATGTTCAGGATAAGACGTACTCGATCTCTCCAATATTTGCCATCATCTCTATCACCAGCTGTATTGACCTCTCTCTAACCACTTTGTTTTTTGCCTTGAAGCCTTGGAATAACCATTCCAAGAGTCGAGTAACAAATCTTGAAGCGAATGTTTCCTCCTGATTCTCGGGTTGTGTACGATCCTCTGTAACTAATCAGCAGATCAGGTTAAAGTAACAGTAGTACATCTTGAGTGCGACTCACCCTTGTCGTTCATCATCTTCACATAACTACCCACAAATCGAACGATACGATCTGCAAATGCTCCCTTCTTCATAGCAAGAGTTCTGTTGACCATATCAATGAAGGCATCGCCAAAAGCCCATTCTCCCGTCAATGCATCTTCATTCTTCTTCCCGGGATCCTTGACTCTGGAAGCTTGAACATGGAGTTTGTGTAATGCGACACAGTTTTTTCGGTGATTGGCTAAAGATTTTTGGGCCTCGTCAAATTTGGCAGCTATCGCAGCTGGTACATCATCGAAAGAAGGAGTCGACTTTGCAGGCATCTGAGAGAGGACAGCGTACTAATTCCGACGGAGGTTGCGATCAACGAAGAAAGATTCAAACATACGCGATGACCACGTGGTACGTGTTTCTTTGTAATACAAGGTCAAAAATTCTGATGGAAGATAAATTACATATCTTTATCCTGGACAGGATTTGGTATCTTATCTACATTACGGCAATGTACATAAAGATAAGTCCTACGTGTATATCGCCGATATAGCCCCTTCTGATCAACGTGTATGAATTCTCGGTGCTTCCGCAATTTACGACACTCCATATGGTATCGAGTTAAAGCTGTCACACTGTTCGAGTACAACAGGAGGAATTAGGCAAATAATCTGGAGATTGGTTCAAAGTTGGAAAGAAAACAAGCATTCAGGAAAAGGGGAATTTAGGGCATTGAAGCCATTGAAGCCTTTAAGAGAGTTGGTGTGTTCGAAGGAAAATTCGTGGAGTGGTGAAATGTTGATGGTGGGTGAACAGTGAACAGTGAGCAGTGAGCAGTGGGCAATGAGCATGAACATGGTCCCCTTTCGACCCCGGATATATGAAGCATAAATATGCTGAGAGATATACTGGCTGGCGCGTGAGCACAGATATATGGTTGCTAATCGAGATGATATTATTCATCAACTTCTACTTTTGTCAGTCTGGCCGAAGGGGGAGGGAACGTGTTCGTCGCAATTGGGGACGAACGAAGGGCCGGACATCGGCGGTCGGAGGTTCGACACCGCGATAAAATTGCGTGATAGTCGTGTACGGTGAGGACGACATAGATTGGGCCCTGGGCTTCGTTCGCCTGGCAACGTCGTCAGAAGCGACGGACCGAGGTCGTTTAAAATGAGATGAAGATGTATCCGATGACGAGGAATCGGAGTCGACGGGTTCCTCAGCCCGTGATGAAAACTGTGACGAGTCGGGGGAGTTGTGGTAGACGTCTTCCCTCCACGACTCTATTGATAAAGATGCTTGAGGAGGCAGAAGAGAGAGTGACAATGAATTCAAAGGATGAGCAGTTTCGAAGGAGTTTTCGTCCATGAGAAAGTCAAAGCTGCCGCCTGTCCCTTCGGTGAAGGAATCTAAGTCCTTAATAAGAGGAGCAGCTGGATAGATAATGTGTTGATGTTCGGAATGAGCAGCTCTGTTCAGTAGGGTTAATGTCGCCGCCGTGTGAACGGGACGAAAGCAACGACGTACTCATGACGGGGAGGTTGTACAGAATCTTCAAGGGCAGGATGCTCATCTGCATGTGGTGTAGGAAGAGAAGTAATCCCAGAGCTTGGTGTAGCGTCACTTAGAGAAAAGGTTATAGTTCACATCATACACAGCGACAAGTAAGTATTCACATATCAGGGAAACCCTTTAATGGCAAATCCATAAGTTCATCCAATAGCTCTGCACGCTCGTCGTATATGGATTTTGGGGGCGGCATGGCTGCGGTTATCGTTTGGTGGAAAGGTCGTCAATTATATAGTTGAACGATCGTGATCGAAAGAGCCAGGGACTATGTGGGGAATTGGCTGTTGCAGAAGAATATAGAATACGATGGAATGTTCGTACTATGTACAGGCTCTATGCAAGAAGAGAAAATAGGGAGGATCTAGAAGGGTGTCGAAGGAAAGAGACGAGGCGGAAGAGAAGGGTCAAGCCGTAAGAACAGAAAGGCAAATTACCAAACTCTGATTATGTACTGAACCAAATGCCGGAGGGCTTGCCGCGCACAGGTCGGTGTTCACACGACAATTCCACTTTGCACACTGAGCAGAAAACTGCGTCGACCAGATGGTCTGATTTTTTTTCTTATCGTTCCATTCGTGATACCAATAATCACAATGAATCCCCAAGAAAAAATCATGCTACGCAGAACCGCGCCGCGGGTCGCAGTCCTGAATATTCAGCTAACCATACTTGAAATTTCCTTTCAAGGTAAATTTCAGCTCGTTACAAACAGTACCTAATACTGCCTTTGAGCCCAGTAGAGCTCAGTGCCCACTGGCATCCGCAGAAGTTGCTCAGACTAGCCTTTTCCACATATACCGGGTTACAAGCAATGTTTGTCATTCGAGTTGCAGTAAGTGATATCAGCTTAGCTATGTACGGACAAGTCGGAACGAGAACGAATTCAACACAATTCGGGCTTGATAGGTCTTGATGCGGTCGCGTCATTTTCGCTAGTGAACGCGGGAGATCCAGGCAGAATTCAGGAATGGCACGGAGGTCTTTAATCACTGAGGTCCCAGTTAATGGTTCCGGTCTTTTCCCCCCCGTGACGAGAACTTGCAACTTGCAAGCGCCTTGCAATCTGACTACATTTAGCTAACTCTGGTAAATAGGCGTCACCCAAGCGCCCTGATTCCCTTCATCAAGGGGTACATGGCGCTATGACGCAGCGCCAGCGTAGAAGTACGTGGTTCAAGCCTTCTTTCAATTGTAATCTTTGCGCAGTCCTAACAATAGCGCCTGAAACGCGAAACATCTCCTATCCTCGTGCATACACGTAGTATTAGTGTTCGCTAACACGTCGAACGACACGCTCCGACACGTTCATTCCAGAGACCTGAAAGCAGTTCTTGGGCAACTCAAACTTTGATGATGTTCAGTGTATCGAACACTTCCATCCGCAGCCGAGTTTCATCGGGAATATCTTGCTCATATACAGATCAACGTCCGCGTCGCTCTAAATTAATTTCTCGAGAATATTTCTCTATCTCAGGAGATGAAGCTTGAATGATTCAGAACAAGGTCTTATTCATTTCAATCGTAAGTTTCATCCGACTTTGGATCCCGGGAGCCAGATATAAAATAATTCACCGGAATTAGGCGAAACTGTCGGTTGTCCCTGAATGGGGCACTAATTTCTTCTTCCTCTTCCTCTTTCTCCGTCTACTTATCCGGTTCACGATGAACGACTCATGCTTTTCCCAATTTCTGCTCTCTACCATATAAACGGACAGCTGATGGCATATCTAAGTCAATAGCATGGTCCATCCCAGTGATATTTCAAGCCTCGACTTCCGAATTCATTACATCCGATTCGCACAGAAGTGTTTTGTCTATGGTTTTGTTTTGCGACGCCACAGCACCAATGGATTTCGACGAGCAGGGCACTATTAGTATACAGGAGATCCGAACAGTGCGGCCACGTAACGAATTGTCATCCACGCCGCCTCCTTCGATCAACCTTCAACCCTCAACCCCAGAGCTTACCACACTCTTCTTTTCCTCTTGTGGCCATCATCAACTCGTTATACCCTGGGCCTCGACATCGCATATTCATCACTACTACTACAACGAGGAAGACGATTTGACCTCGACCCTAGTCCTACACAGACTCCGTAAGTGTCAGGCCCGTCTCTCAGATAAGCAGAGTTGTACATCGAGACAGAGGTAATATCTCTTACTTCGCCTGTTGTCACCCGTGTTTTATTTCTTCCGAAGAAATCCATGAACAAGAACAGTCACATTTCTGGTTACGATAATAACATGCAACGGCAATTTCCCAACGAAATTTCCAGCATCGTTGTTGACTATCTTGTCGATGACCCTCTCGCCCTCCGGAATGTCGCTCTACTATGCCATGATTTTGCAAGCCTGGCTCAATCTCGCATCTTTGAGCACGTCAACTTAGAAGACGGTCCAAAGTTGGCGTCTGGTTACATGCCGTGGTCCCGGTGGTCCAGGTACCAACGGCATGATTACGTTCCCCTCATGTACCGGTTCAATGCTCTATTGAGCAATCCTCAGACGGGCTTTCTGGGAACATTTGTTCGAAGACTCGACTTGGATCCATGTTTAGGTCCCCTCAGAAACATGGAGCATGCCGAGGTCGATGTGACCATTTCTTCTATCTTTCAACAATTACCTGCCCTGACGGAGCTCAGAATCAATCACGGACGCTGCGAACACTTTGGCCCCATCGAAACGTATCTCAGTCAACAGTTGAAGGAATTATGGATCGGCCATACCACTATTCGTGACCGAAAATGCTTCGAATATTTCCAAAACATGCTCACCTCTCTTACTGCCTTGACGCGTCTTACTATCAACAATTGTTCTCTTGGTCACCCCCTAGACGTCGCGTCAAACCCTATACGCGCGCTCATTTTCCCAAGCTCATTGAAAGCGGCTTGTGTCACCGGTACAGATGAGCGTACTTTCCGTGCCCTTGGACTAGGATTAGAATGTCCGCAGGCTCCAGTGTTATCCTCCTTTCTCTCGGATTTTCGAAATGAAGTGGAGGATCGAAGTATACTTTGGAAAGGACTTGGGACCCACAGTTCGATTATTCTAGATGTAGGGAACATGATGTATTGGCCCGGTGGCCTTACAATGTGGAACAGAGCTGACCCAGTAGCTTCCTACTTGCCGGGTGAGCATTACGTTCACTAGCAACTTCCTATTTGTCATTGATCTTCCATAGCTATGATCTCCGTCACTCGAGGGATGGAAGGCCCCAACCTTACACTGTGTTGCTCGCAGCTTTATCAACTGATTGTGTATTTCGCCCACTTTATTTCCGTACTTCCCGAATCCGTTCGAAGAATATGTATCGATTTCAATGCCGGAGCTACCGATGGACCTCCAGATCTTCATCATCTAGATGGGTGGGTCAAACTAGATAATACTCTTACGAGTAGACATGCCGTCGGATTGCTGGAAAGTGTCTGCTTTAGATGCACAAAACGTACCATATCTGGCAATGGTCCATCATTCGAGAGCGGTACTTCTCTTGATCGAACAATTTTGAATCGTGTAGCTGGACTGTTACATCGAGCAGATGTGGCAGGAATACTCGAAATCGACTATACCACGGTCTTCTCTGAATTTTAGTGCCTGTGTACTCGAAGAATTTTTGCCCCAATTCACAACATTCCTAGCGTCATTTTGCCTTCTTCAGGCTCATGTATATAATTTAATAAGCGACATAAATGTTACTAGTCCCCAGAGCTAAAATCTGGTCAAAATCAGTAGTCCTGAGGCAAAATACTGTATTCAATTACTCCGAACACCGGATGCATTGGGAGGCGACAGGGGCTACAGTTCGAGGAAGAGACGGGGGGCAAACACAATGGAACAACTATACACCCGGGGATACTAATTTGTTTGCGCTCCAACAGCCTGAAAAACGACAGGGAATAATTATAAATAAAGTTACACACGAGAAAAGAGATCAGATACGTACCAGACGTTTCAAGTATTCCATGAATACCTGCAAGCTAACATCATCCGTGAAGATAGCCTGCCCGGAGCCTGCAGCGGACGACTGCCCATACATAGTTGCAGACATGTGGGTCGTGGATGGATTCAATTTGGATAGAAGGAAACGTGCTTGACTACCTCCTTGGTCACAGACAATGTATCGAGGAATGGGAGTTCGCTCCCCAAGAAGGTCCTAGAAAAAGAGTGCGGGATCAGGCTGCGATTTCATACATCCAAAAACACAAAGCTCACCTGAGCATCTTGAATGGGAGCCTCCAATAACTCTTTAAAGTTTTCATATCCCTCTTGGTCCTGGTAGCCTTGTTTTCTCCACTGAGCAACAACCTCTCCATGCCATATCAAAATATGGAAGAAAGAATCGAGAAGCAGGACGACATCGGGTTTGATAGAAACACTGTCTAGCAGTACAGGTTGTGGTGGCGTGTCAAAGGTGTATGACATGAGTGTTGGCTGAATCATGATAAGAGAGTTGTTAACATCCTCTTCATTTAAGACATGTCTAGAACAATTAAATTTGAACAGAGTGAACGAATGACAGGTTCATTATCTGCGTACCTGTAGAATGCAGTCTCATCAGGACTGTTGTTGAAAACTTGTAGAAACTGACTCCTCCGTAAATGGAACATGAATTGTGGGTAGATGCTGAAGTTATCCGTAAGCCGGAAACTGGTCGGGTCTTCTTTCCTGTAGTCGGCGAACTTTTGGCACAGACGTATAAGCATACGGTCAACCCATCGAAGAACATCAGGTGATTCATCAACTTCTGCTTTGAACACGGCTACCCTGGCCATGAGAACAGCAGCCGTCTCCTGGTCGAACGATGCAGCAATGTTAGGTGATCCTGCCTCGGCAAAATTCCGTGCAATGGTGGTAACACGTAGTCGTTGCTGACCAGAAGCATGTTGGTAGTGAGTAACGAACTGTATAAGACCACGCGATCCAGGCTGGAGAGGCTGCCCGGCAGGAGTAACGACTTCAAAGTACACACCCGCCGATGTTCGTGGTGTCAAGGAGTTGATCTTCCAAGCAGATGTTTGCCCAATACCGATCTCTGTTTCGCCGACGCATCCCGACTTTTTGCCTGCAGAAATAGCATGTCCAATCATGCCGGAAACTTTGAGTTCTTTTGTCGTCTAAAAATGAACAAGGTCCAGAGTTATCGCTGGAAAAATAAAGATGAATACGAACCTGTACGTCGAAAGTGGCATTAAAACCCATTTGCAATTGACCTTGTTCGTCCTTGTTGAATATACGTAGGAAACTCTGTTTGAATATGGACGTTGCGAAAGAATCAGATAATACGATAACACCATTTGTCGAATTGGGCAACGATTTCATCTCAAGCAGACCGACTTGATCGAGACACCCAGCGAACAGGTCGACAGCGTGACCATTGTTTGAAGCGCGCTTTGCAAGTCCTTCGTAGAACTGTCATGACGTCAATTTCGACAACACTGAACAAGGGAATGAATTTCAAACCTTCATGGCGCGTTTATAGTGTTTAGCACTGTCCCTGTCAATATCGTGATGTGAGCGAATAGGCTCTTTCAACTCGTTACTGACAACCATTCCTGGGCCTTCTGTGGCAGGACCACCAGTAAACAACATGATACGAGCACCAGTGTTAGGATAAGTGGTTTCCAGGAGACCAATAGCAACACTCAAAGCTCCACCAGTGCATCGCAACGCCCGTTTGTCGTTGGCGACAGGCCATGGGTCGCGTGTGAGTGACTCGAGGATTCCTGTGAGCTGAAACTCGCATTGTTGCACAGGGAGCAGGAAGCGAGAGGCACCAAAAGCTTGAGGAGGCATAGGTTGTCCGGGGCGAGGAGCAGCACGGTTCGTGGAGCTAAGCCCGAGCATATCTTGGATTTGTTTCGGTTGATACTCTTTCCCACCACGGAAAACAAAGGATTTGCTGCATTCAGGATAGCCGATTTCGTGGACTTGTGTCTATGACTTAGTCAGAAAAATGAGAGACATGGACAGTGGGCGAATGCTAATTACCATGGTCCCATACGTGATTAATCCTACGAGTGCGTATGGAGGTATCAAACTGAGACTGACAACAAGAGCGTCGCGTAAGGCCTTCAGATCATCCTCATCGAGACAGGTATCGACGACAAAAAGGAATATTGGAGGAACCTGAGCGGGTCGAGAAAGTGTGTACTCGATGGTGGTGTATTTTGGTAAAAGTTCAGCAGGGAGATTGGTGTTGGAAATATCTTTATAATGTGGAGGAAAGGCGTTACGAGTAAGGCAGAAGGGACAAATCCAGAGCTTTGCTCTGATATCTATTTGACTGAAAGCAATTGAAAACTATATTCTGCTGCAGGTTACTATCACATACCAATACGGATTCAGGATTGCACGACATGGCGGCTTGCAAGCCACGGGTTCATAGAGCACGGGAGGCAAGTCTTCCCTTACTTTCAAAGGCGTATAAAGAGCTGAAATTGGGACGACCGTTCGAGTTGCTTCGATGCGAGAAGAGGGCCAAACGTTCCACGATAATCGAACACCTGAAAGTAAAGTACAGTCGACACAAGAATGAGTGACATATCAGCAAGACGCACCATCTCGCTCCTCTACATCTTCAAAGTCCAGCATTTTAGTTGTAGAGTAGGCCTCTAAAGGTTAAAGAAAAACAACCGACACGTATCAAGCAGGAACAAATACAATGATATGCTTAAGCGCTTGTACTGCCACCCGCGAGAGATGCCGAGATGCCGACGCCTTCAAGTTGAGTCTTCATCATGAAAAACTGTCTCCACCTTGTCTCCACCACTAGTCTGTTTAGTTGACTCCATAACGCCTGCTAATACTCCTTGAATCTGATTGTTTCTTGCCAAAGGATATCTCCTGAAAACAAATTTTTGTCATTCAAGCCTTCATCTCAACTTTAAATCTGCCAGCATGATGGCTCAAAGGATCTCACAAAAAACCAGGAATACATTAGATGTCTTGAACACCCTACCAAGGAGGGTTTCTGGGACAATAAACAAGGTCCAGGTCCATGTCAAGGCCATGCCTTGCTTGGTGCTCCATTCTGAAGTTTGGGTTTCCAAGATCTACCTTTATTGTAATCTTCCTTGATTGTTCTTTCTCATTTACTTTGTTCTACTAGTCTCCTCTTATTGTCTTATTACCTGTTGAAACAGCAGCTACACTGCATGGAATACATCATTTGAGCATTATTCTAATGTATTGAAGTAAGTGTTCCTCAGTTGATATTAAAAAAAACTGATATATTTATAAGTAGGTAACTATTAAGATCATGTATACCGGTAAGCCATGCCAAGGGCCGATCAGTAACTAAGGGCGGAAGCTGTGATAGGACAGTGGTGAAATTATTAACAACACTGCCGTTATGCCGCTAGTCCCCGGAGATCGGGAGTAGAGAAGGGAAGAACCAGAAGCAGCCAAGCCGACACGGCGGTAACGCCGACGACAAGGAGCGAACCAAAGAACGTCAAAGTCCTAAGGTAGAAACAGAGAGTATCAAGGGTGATACAAGTGGTCTGAGTTGAAGAGAGCAATCTAAGTTGATAATTAAACTGAGGAACTACAGTATGCTACAGGCAGTATTTATACCTACTAATTGGCATAATGGAGCAAAGCGCCAGACTAGCTACTTGGAGTTATATGTGTAGTACCTACAGGGTAGAGAATAAGACAATAAGGAGAGACTACAATGAATGGGTATGTGTAGCAAGAAAGAACAATAAGGTAAAGATTACAATAAGTCCCAGATCTTCGGAAAGCCGACACCGGCAGAAGGCGCCGAGCATGGTCTTGACAGTAACCTATTGGAGTAAGTACCTATTGGAGTAAGTGTGTCATGCCCTGACTACAACCAGGCCAGTCCCAGTACCAGCCACACGCTCCCCCACTTCCTATCTCATGTACCTCCCCAGGACAGTACCACCACCTCCCTCTATCACCCCGGAGCATGGTTGGAACCTTCACAAACTTGTCGAAACCTCCATCGACATGCCCAAGAGTCCCATCTAAACGCTAGACCTTCATCAATACGCCTACACCTGACAGACACGTGAATCGAGATTACAGCAGACCCAACTGTTAATGTTCCTAATGTTCTCTTGTTCACTTCCTGTACCTATTTAAGTAGCCTCACAACATTCCCAAATGACAGCTTGGTATATTTTGAACATACACCCTTTACATAGGTCCAGTCCCTGTCCCTTTGTACCTGCTACCTATACGGAATTCTCTTTACTCTCTGTTTCTTTATCTCAATCTCTCTACTTTCGTCTCTTGTCTCTATGATTGTCTACACAATCTAATATACACTTTTACTCCACGTCTAAGCAATCCGAGTGAGTCTTCAAGCTTCCCAACGTCTATCGTTTTGGTGAGCCAAACTTCCCCGAACCTCCTCAAGCTCCCTAAGTGCTCTACGAGCTCTGGGACCTTGACTTAGGTAATGTCGAAGCTATCCCTTACATCAAACTATGTGCTGCTTCTCCGTTACTGCCTCCACTGGTATGAAGTACGTAGCCCCTATCATTTTCCTTTTCTCACCGTCTCTACGCCCTTATTTGTACGATACATCACTCCATCACTTTCACATCCCACCATT
>MU795051.1:0-74915 GCA_027886305.1 Lentinula aff. lateritia
TATGATCCTTCACAAGACTGTGACTGTCTTGTGGAAGATTGTTCCAACTATGATCCATCGTAACCCGCCGCGATAAGTCTACCAATTTAGCGATGTCATCATTACATAATGGGGTCCAGCTATAATCCATCATGATCGTGTGCGTTGTCTCGAATAGACTTGTGTGTATGCAGCACTCACATGCTCTTCTCTACTACTTCAATCTTTTCCCCGTCATGCTCCTCAAAGACTGGCTTCTATTTGAGTATGAAAGAACGTTGCGAGGACAACGACCAGCTATAAATGAAGCTCTCAATAACATTGGCAGTTGAACTTGCTGAGTACTTGCTGCAACTTGGCATTGTTTGTTTATTTTTCTTTCTAATTGCGGGTTTACAACTGCCCCTGATGTACCAATGGAAAGATTGGTATCGGAGACGGTATGAAGGAAAGTATATGTCGGAGAGAATCGTGCTCTATGGGCCCGCAGACTGAACAAGGTGAGGTTTGTTATTTATCTAATCTCACTTGAGGATCTCATGATAGTGTTCCTTAGTTTTGTTATGGCGTATGTCGTGCGTAGCTAGGGTAATCCCACCGAGAAGTTAGTAAGTCTAGATTGTAGCTGGCTCACATTGTGGGCTGTCAGGATGAATGTGAATGTTAGAGGGTGAGTTCTCTGTTTTTTTCTCTCTTCCTATCGGCTCTTCAGAATTGATCAAAAATTTCCCTTCTTTTTCACCCTACTCAAGTCGCATACCTCCGTGCGCTTTATATCATCTTGCCTCGTTCTTTTTGTAGTCGCATGTAATTTCGCCATCCTTTAGTTACGCAACCAAAACAATCTTTATCTCTTGATACCAATCTGACCCACAGAAACCTAGGCTGAATTTTAGGTCTCTTCCACTCATACCGTCAACGCTCAAGCTCCGACATATGTTCTCTCATTACTCATTAGAACAAGTTGGAACTTGCCAGTTGGTGCCAGGGTCAACAAGGAGGGGGAGGACCCTGCAGTCCCGATTTCTCAGACCGCAAGCCTATCGACTGGTCCATCCTGCTCCCACAAGGAGAATTTCTTGAGTAAAGTTTACCTTCCTCCATTTAGCTTATTCGATGCCATTCCTGCATCTGCAGCTCCAGCTTCCTGACCAGTATGCTCCAGTATGACTATCAGGCTGAATCTAACTTGTTGCCATACTCGTTTTAGACTATATGCAACATCTCGGGATCATGAGGCGAATGGACTATCATCATCTCGCACCAGCAACCGCATCTTCCCTACCGGTTCATCACTCCAATCCCTTGTGCCCAAAATCTCCGCTTCCACTCCTACAACTGGTCCAATGTCGCCTCACTACAACTATGAAAATCGCTCGCCAAACGCCATCGTCAAACAGAGTCTGATGATATCGTGATCAATTCCAAGGGATCAGTGGATTACCCGCCGGATGTCGGTGAGTTGTTTTTACTTCTGCTCTGCCATGTTGAGATCCGTATCCGAATCTAGCTCTTATCTCAAAAAAACCCTATCCAATCCAAGATGTCATTACACTGCATAAATTTGCGTTCGATGTCCCCACGAGGTCTTCCTTCTTCTCTCTCAGGTGAACGTGAATCAGCGCTGGTCGTTGAAGGTATGTATACGTTGATTCACACCTCGCTCTCTTTGCATTTGATTCTGACTAGAACCTTTGAATTCGTTCTGTCCTTATAGATTCTACACTTGACGTTGGACAAGGAATAGTTCCTACTGAAACTGCTTTGCACCATCCTTCCTTGACGGTCGGAATCCCGAATCATCATCATCCGTCATCATCATGCATTTTTGTTTTGCTCCCTTCGGCTTCAACCCCAAAGTCTGTTCCAGTATTTTGATCCTACTGGGGCTTCTGTCCATTTCGTATGCTGCTGCTCTGCCACATGTCGAGTCTCCCGTGGTGAGACTCCAAAATCGGTGTGACAGAGTGCCCACTATCTAACCCGTTTTTTTTCTACTTAGCAGTCGAGGCCTTCACCACTCGTTGTCAACGGCGACGGCATGCCGTCCAGTCTGAAAGCTGTAGTTTTTTACAAAAGAAGATCTTACCCATGGCGTGGCGTTATCCCCGAACTAGTGAAGAGTAGTCCACTGCTGCGCCAGATTCACAATTTGATCGAAAGGGACATCAAAGCCGATGAAGCTGTCCAAGCTTATAATTACCAAGTCCAGGTGTTTTGTTCGAGTTATGATCAGCCTCCGAAATTCGAGAATCACAAGTTTGATTTCTCTGTAAGATACTATGTCGACACGGTAAAGCGCAAGGACTTTCCAGGCCGCAAGAACGGGACGTTTACGTTTATCCCGAATTGGGAATATGACCAACCCACCTTGCCAAATGACAAGTTGGATTCTACTTGGCAGTATATCAAACATCTTTACACTGCGACTGAGGCTTCCAACTCCACCAAAAAGTCTCTCAATCCTGCAGCCCAGTCCTTCGATCCGTCAAAGCAGCCTGCTGCTCCTTATGATTTGAAGATAGAATGGCATTAAGGATGGTACGTTAAAAATCATTATGAATTAGCCGAGTTCACTTCTCTTACCTACATTCTCAAGCTAAGTTCGTGTGCATTCTTCATATCTTCCTCACACCTATGCATCGGAGTAGCTAATAGGGGTAGTGGTACCAGTGGGTCGTGTGCAGGTCAACTTCTAAAGCCTTGAGTCATGTAATTGTAATTGGGCCTGATAGCAGAGAGATCAAAGTTGAAGGAACATGCTGGGAACATGAATGTTTTGGAATCCGATTCAGAAAGTAAAGAAATAGCATCTTATAGCAGTTTGTAACAGTGTCGCCATCCCTTCATGACTCTCTACCAAGAATAGCCAACTGTACTTGGGTGCTCCTGAAGTGTTCTTTCCAGCCCTGTTGTACATTGGGTCCACAGGGGATAAAACCTTACGTTAGACTCAACTGCGCCTGTGCACTAATTCCATTCTGATCTCAAACCCTCAAAACCCAGTGAAAACCGTAGAAACTCTGTCTTCTCTCATCAGCAGCATTACCAGGACCAGATTTGATCTTTGTCGAATGTCGATGGGGGAACAGTCTCTGCCAGTGATGTGTATGGTTACAGAGATAATCAACGACTGTGTCAGTAATCCGGGATCAAAGGTCACAGGAAATCGAAACTATGCCGACCATTAGTAAGCTCGTTCTTATGCACACTGTTGGAGAAGCTATCAGACAGAAACAGTAAGAACAAGAGCGAGCAAATACATACTCTAGACTTGTGCGAGAAAGGTTGCACTGCCTTTGACCTGATCATCTAGCTTCAAACCAGCTTCTCTATCCCCATTTTAAAACTGGAAAAAATATTCGCTTAGTGATCACCTTCCCGCCGAGACCTTCGAAGTAGTTGAAAAGGGAGAGCCTGAACGAACGTGAACATTGTCCTTTACCCGACCTACGACCATCTTTGGACAGTCATCCGTAACGATCTCGTTTTCCAAGCACTATCTGCATCTGGAGATATCGACAGAGACTGCTGTCATATACACAAGCAGTTTCATGTGAATGGTCGGTTTCATGTAGAAATTTGACTCCCTGCACGTCGTTGTATGATAGTCCATCGCGATAGGATCATCCAAGATAGAGAGGAAGCCGGGCACTCAGAGGTGTTCTAGCCGCGACGATAATGAGTATCAGTGACTATGATGAAGATTCACCGCTGGAGTAAACCTAAAACGTTCTGTATACGAGCGGTGCATGGGCTGGCCCAAATACATCGCATCGAAATGATATCTCGTTGAAATCCACGCATCAGAGGTAACTGTATCGCGTCGATTGCAAGCTGCTACCAGCTGTGAATCATAACATGTATTCGCATGTGAGCCTCCTCGTCCGGCTCGGAAGGGGCCTTCGGCCACTCCAATCCAAATACGGCTCACGTTAGGTCCAATAGTCTTGGTTGGTGCTGGCGCACCTCCTTAATCATCATTAATTACATGATTGTTTTTGTTACAGGGCACTACTTAAAAAGGAACAGCTCCCCGCCCCAGCATCCGCTCATCCGTACACATCCGCGGGTATTCCGACTCCGTAGGAGTTTGCGCGACAACAATTTGTAATTGTTTACTTCTCGGTTCAGCCCTCTAGCCAGTATTGCTTAAGTCGCTTCGCTCGCAATAAGAATTCAGCCCAAAAGTTACCAAAAAGTATTTCTTAAGGATAGACGTGCACTTCGCATCTACAATCAACTTGAGTCCTCTCTTTCTCTCTTGCATATAGGGAAATGAGATCTAGGTCCGAGTACGGTTCCCTCGTCGCACAAGAATTTCCAAGGTTCATATCGAGTAGATCAAGATCCTCGAAGGTTCATGTGCCACTGGAATAGCGCCTCGCAATAAGTTATGTTTAAAATAGAAATAGAGAGGAACATCAGCCTCAGCGCAATCAACATACGGTGGCATGGTAAGGGATGCGAGGGGATGTATCAAGTGCGAAAACGGAATTAGAAAAGAATTGCGGAGCGCTTAATTTTGTCTGTGGCCGTTAGCCAGCAACAAATCAGGACACAAAGGGAACAGGCAGAGAGCTGCAGAGAGGTACGCAGGGGACTGTTGAGGTACGTTATATCTGCTGATCTTCTTTCAATTTGCTAAAGACATGTTCCAAGATTTTTTGCGATGCATCTACATCTACATAATAGACACCAAAAATTCCATATTACTTTCCTGCTCCTGACGATTGCGTCGAAAACCAAATTATGTCTACAATATTATCAGCTCATGACCATTGGAACCCTGCTCAGTGTACTGTCTATCCCGTATCAAGCAAATATTATCCTCCATCGATGGTCTTCATTGACAATAGATCCCGACTCGCGCTTGCAACTTCGATCCTACTTTCGAAGCTCAAAGTGCGATCAATATGTGTAGTTTCTCACTATCTCAGTTCTATTTTGTGCCCTAGTTGATTGCAGTAGGTTCATCAGTCTTCCTGCAATGATCATCGTGATCCACGTCCCTTCAGAAGGTAGCGTTATTCCGATTCTATTGACAAGCGTCTAGTTTACTGATTGTGTTCACAAAGATCCCAGAACCACTCTTACCCATTGTCGGGTCAACTCTTCACCTCAGACCTAGCACATCCGTCTGCTGCCAGATAAATTGCCCTCTTTAGGATGTGCGACGAGCAACCAGATGAGGATCTTGGAAACTTGGTAACCGTAAGTTTCGCCACAGCTGCCTCACATAGAGTGCTCCATTATGACAAGGAGCTGTGCTTAGGTAGCATTCTCGTTGAGCTTATTTACTCATCGATGATTTCATGTTATTGGACAACTCGAAACGGGTCACGAAAATAGATCCTCAATCAGCGCCTAATTGCACCTACAAAGATAGGGCTTCGAATTGACTCTTCGCAGCCGGTGGCGTCGATACAGCTTATATATGCCTCGTGTCTGCTGCGGTTCCATTCCTTTCTCTACATCTACGCCGTTGATTCAGGTTATAGCTCAGGCTGGCTATCTTTCGGATGGGCGACCAGTATCCACTCGAAGAGCTTCACTTCACCTTGAACCACGTATTCTTTCCACCGCAACTCCCGCAGAAGAGTGACGCTAGTATATCCAGAAATTCTGCTTTGTGCTGGACTTTTGTGAACTTGGCAGAAGAGGTAGGTTTCTTCTCATTGAAGTAGTCGAAGCTGAGCGCTGTATACTGATCGCTGTGTCAGTACGATCAACACCTCGATCAGCCCTCTCGCAATGCATGGGTTCATATCATCACAATGCTTCGTCACTATCAAAACTCGCTGGAGATGGAGGACTTTGTTATAGAAGACCTGGAGGAAGTCTTCCATCACTTGGCCATTGGCGGTGAGTTTTGCACGTACACGAATCAGTGAATTGATTAAATTGACGGTATCCTTGGCTAGGCTTTCTCATCCTTAACATCAGAAAGCAGAATGCAGGTCTATTCATACGTCGACTAGCTAACGGAGATGTATCCATCGCTTCTTTTGAAGTTTCGTTTCCGAACGCTGAGGTGATGCGGGCGGAGTCCCGCATTGCATGTACCTATCCTGGACCTGCAATCACGCTGCCTTCGTCGGTATGGCTCAACACGTCCTTCAGCCATGAACTTGCGAACTTTCTATATCATATGAACAGAGATGAACTCAATCATGCTGAAGCCCATACAAAAAAAGCAAAGTCTACGGTCGTTGAAATACGCGACGTCCCGGATCCGAAATACATATCAGAGCTCCTCATGGGCATCTTCCACGGCATTGGCTCTCCTACCCCCATTGAGGACGTCCATTTTGTGAGGAAACGCATTGCTGATGATGTTCTCTGGAAGAACGCCCTTCTTCCGTGGCGCAGATCGCCTGTATATCTTGTCCTGCGAGTTGGTTTACAGCTTGCGCTTTCCTATCTGGACACAGATCACCACCAGTATAAAGCTTTCATGGCCTTCGCTCACGCCCGTATGCTACATGATGCTGTTCAAGATCACCCGGAACTAGAAACGGACCTGCTCTATGCCATGCGCACGAAGGTTGCAAGACGCGTTCATAAACTGGAAAAAAGTTCGTCTGGTGTCTCCGTTGGTGATAGTGTGCCGTCGTATGTTTTGACTGCTGCGCAGGATGCATCGGATGCTGTGCAGGAGGTGCTGGAAGATAGGTGGACAAAAATCGAGAGGCTACAGGACCAATCGCCCGAATGGGATCCCGATTCGCTGGATCTCGAGGCTGATGCTCACCTCCTCCTCACAAATGCTCGTCCTCGTATCCTTCAAGGGCTTCGACGCTCTAATTTTCCACTTCCGTCTTCACCGTTTGTACCACACCATCCTCGTCGCCTTCGCTATGAGACTGACTTTCGGTGCTTCACACCTGCAACGCTCAACACAGTCTTCACAGATGATGCACGTGTTGCGCTCGCTGACTTCGAATATATTATTCATACCCGTCTGGGGCTGTGGGCAAAGGCGAACCTCATGAGCCAGGACGCATCGAGGATAATTTTTGAGTGTATGGAAGCCTACCTTTCCGGAGCGCGCAGGACATACACTGACAACAATCCGGAAGACCAGTCGCAAATGCTCCTTGCTTTATCTGCTATGTGGGTTTCTCTAGATAAGGTTGCTGTCGCGCAGCTGCCCCTCCTTGCTCAATATTCCCCCGAAATCACCACGAACCTCCTTGAATCTCTTCTTTTGCGACAGACCAATGAGCTGAGTGCGCTGCGAGACATAGTGCAGTACATTACTGAGCGACACACCAAGGCGCAAGTGACGGATGGCATCTTCACCGATTCGGCTGGTGATTCCACTTTCTACCAACAATACTTCCATTCGTCCTATCTTCTTCAATCTTTGAAAGAAAAGATTGAAAATGATGCATCGACAAAGCGGGAAGAATGCCGCCGTCTTCTGCAAGAGCGGAATGATACTTACCGCACTCTGCTGGATAGAGCGGGGTCCTTGGCCCATGTTCACCAAGAAATCAGGAGATATAAGAAGAAACGTTGGAGGATATTTGAAGATACGAGCAAGTGTTCAAAGTGTTCTTTAGAAAAACAAGCTAAGAAGATACCTCACATCGACGTTCATGAGTGGCCTTTACCATCCAATTCCAATGATGCTAAGCGAGTTTGCTTTGAGCTCGTTTGCCCTGAGTCATTCGAACGGTGGAGGGCAGCAACTTGGTTGCTTCTTTATGATGTCGGAACTGAGAAGCGCCGTAACAAGGCTCAACAGTACGGGAAGCTTCCGGGAAGCTATCCGATATCACCGCCTGTTCAATTTAAATTCACCCTTGCCACATCTACGAAGTCATTCAAAATATCTCATTATAAAAATCGGTCGATACCAGCCAGAGAGAGCGATGTCTTTGTCAATTGCGGAAGTACGTGGAAATTATATGATATCTCCACTGAATGTTGGGCGGCAGACCAGCCTTTCCTAGAGGCTTCCTTCTTGAAAATGTGCACGCCGTCCGCCACAGGGGCGTATGCGTCGTTGAACTTTTCGCTGGAAGGAACTAGTCACACATCTAACATGGTCATTGCAGCTCAAGCAGACTGTCACCCTGACCTCAGCCTTCACGAATTCGTTGCTTTCGGTTCTCTTCGGAGTGGTGGGAGACTGCAATGGATGAACATAGCACGTGAACTTGTAGCTGGAGATCTATCTTTCTCTTGTGAATCTGTTCATGCCCTCCTGGTTCAAGCTGCCTTGCAAGTTGGGAGTTGGGAAGTGTTAGATGATGGGCACTGGGTGCTGGATTGGCACCAAGAGCTTGAGAATGAGGTGTTCACTTCCAAGCTCCTTACTGCATTAGAGAATCTCATGCTTGCAATATCAACAAATTGGGATGCTGTTGTGAGCCTAAGGGGGATCATCCTCCTCACTTGTCGTATTCTGTCTGGTAACCAACCCCCGTATGTCGAGGATCAAGCAGCATACCGGCTACTTCGTCATTCACGACAGATTGCAATGGAATGGTTAGCACAGCTGAAGCCCAAACTTTCTTCAGCCAATGAGGATCATGGCACCATCCTTTCCATGCGGCTATGTGAAATCGCAGCTACCTGTAGAGCAACTTATAGTGGCGATCCAGCTCATTCAACCAAACTTCTTCAAAACAACGATGATATCTCCACGTTTATTTATTGTGCTGCCATTATCCACGAGAATACACCATCCAAGCGTGGCGGGCTTTCGAAAGAATTTTGTCGTTTGTTAGATCGAGATGAGAGGCTGGCTGTCAGTGTATATGATCATCTTAACAATCTTTCGACAAAGAGCTGTGCTGGGGTGGATCAAGCAGTGTCATTGTTGTGGCCAGCGTATCGCCCATATGGGAGCTGGGAAAGGCTTGGCTTACCAAATGAACGTTGGGTGGAAACCAAGACAGCACCTTCATCTTTCCATGGAGTCTCGCAGCGGGTGCATCTTAATTTACTCGATGGGCAGCTTTTGATTGAAGGAAAGCCGGTCGGACGTTTGCCGCGAAAAATTACGGACCATGCTTTGTATACAAGGTGTCTACAGCAGGTGAGTCTTGTCGTTCCTTACTCCGATGTGGGTACCCACGCTCCCTATAAAGAAAATACTGGAAGTAATACCATCAGACATGCCCGGGATGGAATACGCGACTCGTAATCTGGTTTTTGGGTCTGAGGTACAGTCTTTCACAGTTACGTTTCTCGAGTCTTGATAAAACCTGAATAGATACACTTTGCTTGTCAAAACACTGGTGACTTGGTCATAAGGACTAGGCAAAGTAATCAGATATCCGAACTTATACCCCACAATTATTTTGATCGAGATCTTCCGAGACCTTTAGTGAAGGACTACGTTCACTGGCTTCGAATATCCCAAGAGATCATTGAATTGTGTCCTCTCCGTCATCCATGGTTTTCATCATCTTCAAACAACTACATTGCAAATGTCGTCGATCTGCCGTGTATGGTAATGGGTGACCAACGTCTCATTGACCCTCACAGCCGAACAGCGTGCATGATCAATTTGCAACTCGAACCTCTCGAATATGCAGATGAAATTATCATTGGATATCCATACTTGACCAGTGTTGTCACTATCAATCTCCCCCGCTTCCGTTCAGAATTCTTCCTAAAGGACCGATATATTCAGAGCAAAAACATCCCGGGATTTTGTGTCGACCATCGTAGATCCACAGGAACATTCCTCGGACTCCGAAACCAACTTGTCCTCCGTCCCATGGACATGCAGTCCACTGAAATGCGAAGAGTGCTTGTTCCATATGGGACAGTCCAAGTCCGGAAATCTCTTGATCATGTTAATGTGGAGATAGATCATCATACAAAAAGTCAAGGCACTTATTATGAGTACCTGGTCAATGCAGACCTAGGCTACCTTGAGTCCAGCAGTAGTCTCACAGCCAGACTTTACAAAGTTTATCTTCATGCTGTGACAAGTGGGCGACTTCCTGACCCTCTGACTGGAAGGACTGGGACGGAAGAAGCATTGCTGGAGTACTCATCTGCATCATGCATCACATTTCTGGAGTTAGAAAACACGGACAGGGAACTTCTTGCATCCATCCATAAATTAAGTCCTGAACGTACGTTCTATCCAAAGAATTTAGAGGTCATGCAGAGCATCCTTTGGCAGCCTGCAGACTTGGCAATACCTCCTCTGAGCATGCACAGTGCATTCCTGCGTATTACACACAACATCCTGGCGTATGCTCAAAAAATGTCCCTCTTTCATCCGAACAGAACATCTAGCCATTTCAGTCTCTACTCGGAATCTTCCCCGTTACTCTTAAGGAAAGCTGAACTGCGTGAGGCATTATTCCATAGCCCTGATCTTCAAGGGATTGGCAATTTCAATTGGCTTTCCCAAGATAGATCTTATGTTCTCCGCTCTATCAGACCAGCAAACCCTGTGTCGAAAACTTCACAGCAAATCTCTCACTCATACACAGAGGGCTTATTTAGCACAGAGTTCCCTAACCTCTACACACTGTTCAAAGAGTGGAATTCCATATCTCCGGCATCCAAATTAGATATCGACATCTCATACAATGAACATTGGTTGACACCGTCGTTTGGCAAGACATGGTTTTCAACTGCCAATCTGCTGAGAAAACAAGGAACAAATGCCCACTATCGAGCTCTGTTCACGTTTGCTGCAATGGCTTACGAAAGTCCACAGGACAATATTCCCGTCATCTCGACGTTTTTGGCCTTTGGCATTGATTCACGTTTTCGGGTTCCGCACTTTTCTCTTCCCAAACTATTCTCGCCATGTACTAGCTATAATCTTGAGTATGGTCTTGAGCCAACGCTTGGTCATATCAAAAACCTCGCATTTATGGCAGCACACAGTATGGATTCAGCACCTTGGGGGGCCAATGATCTTTCCCAGCATGAAAGCGAAAGTGATTGGGCATTCACGGATCGCCTTAACAAGGATTATGAGCAGCAGCGAGATCAACTTGCTTTGGAAATTGAACGGCATTATTGGTCATGTTGGCCAGCAGAGAACTTGTATCCACCTCCTGATCCCATTTTAGCTCGCTTGTTCGACATGCCCAGTTTACACAAATCTATAACCGACCTCTTCGTAAACTGTTTTCAAAATATGAAACTGAGTCAATTTCTGCAAGAGGTCCAGGTTGCACTCCAAACCATTCCCAGCCATACTTTCCCCTTGCTACGGACAGTCTCTCTCCCTGAAGGAGAAGCTGCACATTCTAGTACGGCATACCTCCAAGAAAGGATCATGTTGAAAGTCCTGTTGAAACAAACAACCCCACCACAAAGAGACGCAAATGGCTTTGTCAACCCCGATACCCAGAAGCTGGAAAACCTTCTAAAAGAGTTTGCACAATCGCCCAAAATGCTTGTACAGCTTTACGGGGAGCAACTCGATACAAGTCGCCTTGCTCTTCGCTCCATGAGGATAGATGAAACCAAGCAGGACTCTCGCTATTGCCAATCGCGTGATGAGATCATAAGCTGCTTGAACCCTCGGACTGGGCCGCAGTTGCTTTTACAACAGGCAGGTCAATGGCCGGGGTTAACAGTGAGAATACTTCTTCGCCAGCTGTCCCTCGAGATGAGAAAGGGTTACCCATTACAATGGCAGCATGTCTTGACATCTCTAGCATGCGAACTTCTTCATCTTCAACGCGCCAGGCGACTCCTTGAGTTCCAACGAAGTCAAAGTCCACATTACATCCCGGAAGTTGAGGCAATTCCAACTTCATTTGTCGACGCTAAGAAGAACCCTGAGTGGGTCTTGATCCAGGTAAATGATTTCGTTAATTTTCAGACAAATTTTCACCATACCGTTTTCCAATACAGGTGGAAAGCCATTTCACTCTTCGTCCATTACAGCATACAGTCCTGCATGAGATGATATATCCCTCCTCTAGCCAGAATACGGTATTTCAGTTGAACATGGGCGAAGGGAAGTCATCTGTTATTGCACCTCTCGCAGTTGCAACTATGGCAGATCAAAGGACTCTGGTTCGACTGGTAGTGTTAAAGCCGCTTGCTCGACAGATGTTCCATCTCCTTGCAGCTCGTCTGACGGGTCTATGTGGACGTCGGATATTTTATCTGCCTTTTTCACGGTCAGTAGATATGGGACCCACGCAGATCGAGAACGTTCGGTCTCTTTTGCAGGAGTGTGTGGATGTAGGAGGTATACTTATAGCTCAACCAGAACATATACTCTCCTTCCGTCTCCTCACAGTTGAACGACTGATCAAAAACGACCGCACTGGGCCGACTCTTTTAGAGCTCCAAAAGTGGCTTTCACAATGTTCTCGAGATATACTTGACGAAAGCGACGAGATCTTGCACTCAAAGTACCAGCTCATTTACACAATGGGAAAGCAACAACCTCTTGAAGACCATCCGGATCGGTGGACAACAATCCAACAAGTGTTTTCTCTCGTATTGCGACATCTAAAACGGCTCAAAGACAGGTTTCCTATGGATGTTGAGGTTCTTGATAATGAGCCAGGCTCATTCCCCTCTCTACGTCTACTAAAGCCTACTCCAGGTGCAACATTGGTAGAATGGTTAGCTGATGACATCATGACCGGAAGGCTGGAGACTATACACTTCGGTTTCCTTGAATCCAAAGATCAGGAAGCTGTTCGAAAATTCGTGGCTTGCTTTGATGTCGATAATGAAAACGTTGCCATCGTCAAACGTTGCCTTGAATCTAGCGGGAAGTGGGGTTCAGTGCTCTTGCTTCGAGGTTTACTCGGTCAAGGTTTGCTTGCGTACGTTTTGATGAAGCGGAGATGGAGAGTAGATTATGGACTGGATCTCAAACGGTCGCTCCTCGCAGTTCCATACCGAGCTAAAGATGTCCCTTCCCTAAACGCCGAATTTGGACATCCCGACATCGCGCTGCTCCTGACGTGTCTTTCGTACTACTACCAAGGCCTGAACAAAGACCAGCTTCTCGCAGCATTCCAACTGCTTCTGAACTCAGATAATACTGCAGCGGAATACGAGGCATGGATTATGGGACTAGATCTTCCCGCTGAGCTTCGCCAGGAGACAGGTATCAACCTCGAAGATCCGACACAGCTAACAGAAATTCTCTTACCTCGATTTCACCAAGCAAAACGTGTCATCGACTTCTATCTCTCTGCGGTGGTGTTCCCGAAAGCTGCTAAGGAATTCCCCAATAAGCTCTCTACGTCTGCGTGGGATCTAGCGGAGAAGAGCAAGAAACTAAAAACGGGGTTCAGCGGCACAAATGATAACCGGTACCTTCTACCAACGACAATGCAACAGCAGGATATTCCCGGACAGGAAAGTACCAGCGCAAGAGTGCTTTCCTATCTGCAACAACCTGAGAATGGGCCGTGCATCTCCCCGGACAACCTTGCGCTCGAATACGTGTCTCTTCAAGTCTTGCTGTCTCATGTAGCATCACTCCCTACACCTGTGCGCGTTCTATTTGACGTCGGCGCTCAAGTTCTGGAAGTCAATCAGGAAGTTGCTAAGATTTGGCTGGAGATAGACAGTCAAGCTCAAGCCGCTGTTTACTTTGACGACAAAGATGAGGTTTCCGTGTTGACGCGCGATGGTTCCGTTGAACCTTTTGTTTTTTCATCCTTCCGGAACAGGCTAGGCGAGTGTGTTGTCTACCTCGATGATGCCCACACCCGTGGGACAGACTTGAAGTTTCCTCGTCAAGCTCGCGCTCTGGTGACTCTAGGTGAAAAGGTGACGAAGGATAGGCTAGTGCAAGGCAAGTGTTCACTGACCTATACATTGAACAAAAGGCTGATAGATTTCACGGACAGCATGTATGAGACTGCGCCAGCTAGGACATGGACAAAGCGTCTTGTTCTTTGCCCCACTGGAAATAGCCCGTACAATTCGCGCGGATGCCAACAAGAGTGACGGAGATACTATCGAAGTCATAGATATCTTGCGATGGACAATGTTGAGGACATGTGAAGATATAGAGCATCACATTCCCCACTGGGTGCAGCAAGGGGTCGATTTCCACGAACGAAACCTCGCGTGGACCGCAGCAAAGGAATCAGGTTCAACGCCCGACCTCGCTGAGTTGAGCGCTGCTTGGCTACGTCCAGAAGCAAGGACATTAGAACAGTTGTACCTTCCACACTCTGCTCAAACCGCTCAAACTTCGTCTTCTACCGTTGCAAAAGCACGTGAAATTCCGGAAATTCAGGCCCGGCTCGACTTGCTTGGTATCATGAATGTAGGTGATGCCAGTGTGGATGAAGAGCAGGAGCGGGAGGTTGCACAAGAAGTTGAACAAGAACGCCAACTGGAGCGCCCGCCTTCATCCAAGGCGCTTGATCATAAGGTTTGGGATGAAGTTCGTTCCCTTGTCAGGACCGGGAACTTCAACTCGAGCTCCTTTGCATTTCTTCCTCTATTCGATGCAGTCCCGTTAGCGGTGCGGAAGCGACTGCGTCAGGGCATCTCACCATGGAGTAAACAGCTTTGGGCAACAAAAGATTTCGATATCACAATAACAAACAAGTCGTCGAAGGAGCACATGCGTCCGGTGAACTGGCTTCTCTCCACTCGTCCAACACTATCATCTCCTATGAATATTATCATCCTTAGTCCATACGAGGTCCAAGTACTCCTCCCGGATATACGAAAGAGCACAAATGTCAGCCTTCATATCTATTCTCCTCGAATAAGGCGCGAGATGCACACCTTTGAAGATCTGAAATTTTTCTGCATTCCATCCCTGGAATCTACCTGGTGTATCCCCGACACCATCGTTATCTCTCAGCTGAACCTCTTCTCTGGCCAATTGTACTTCACCAATTCCGACGTTTATCGTAATTTGTGTGCGTTCCTTGGTATGGGTGTGCATTTCGAGGGCAGAGCTGGCCCGGTTATGGATGCCGATGGTTTTGTGCGGCCAGCAGCAAGATCTGGTACAGAAATCCAGACATTTTATACAGGCTGCCCATTCGTAGTTAGCCCGGTGCCATTCCTACAAGAGTTGACGGCTCTCCGGAGAAAGGGCAACAAGTTTTTCTCGACGCATATGGGGAAGGTAGTCCATGGTAGATTTTTGGCAGAGCAGCACTTCGATTGGAATGGGTGTGTATTTGCGCAAGAATGATAGTTGATTCGTGTGGTGACAAAACTTGACGACGATGGCGGTCTGCTTCGTATGAATGATCCTGAAATTTAGAATAGTGGTCTTGATCAAAGTTTATGCTGTAGTTTAGATCGTCGCAAAATTGAATACATATATGTACCTGATATCTGCCGGTATGTACACGGACATACGGTTTCGCGAAACGACTAAAAGACTAATGCCCAGATTCCAAGTATCGTCCCCAACACGAACATGATTTGATGTTGTCAAGCAGTACTAGTATTACAGAGCACTGCAGTAGACTACCAGGGAACGCATTTACATATATTCTACAGCTGATGAAATCGTCCGTTGAATCCAATTCCACCCATCTGATCTTGAATCTTAGAGGAAGCTATAGGGATCCTGGAAGAAAAAATCTAGCCAAAAATTTAGGCCCAAATCTCGCGACCAGCTCTTCTTCTCTCCTCGGCAGCATGTCCATTACCGAGAACAGATTTGTTCTCTATCGCACGTCGACTGAGGTAGGGCATAGTCTCTGTCAGTGATCCATAGGGGACGGCTCTGCGGACGGAGAATCGGCCACTGTCATAGAAGGTTCGCAAGAATCCGAAAACTCACTTGAGGACCATTGGTGAATTGGAGCTGGTTCTACGCACGATGTAGTCGGTGAGCTCGTCGCACATACCTTCAAAGAAAAACTATTAGTCAGAAACAATGAAAACAGGAAGATATACCATAGAGTTGCGCCAAGGTAACTCTTTCAATTACCTCGTCATCTAGCCTCAAGACAGCCTCTCCTTCTCCATTCTCAACGCCAAAAGAAGTGGCGAGCCCGTTTCCAAGTAATTCACTCAGGATCAGCTTAACACTGGCTCCGTTGTGCGAGCCGAATAAAGCACCAATATTCGGTGAACCAGAAGATTTCGCATCATCCTTCTTGTAGAACCACCTTCCTATCGAGAGCTTCGAAGTACTGGAAGAAGCAGAAGCAGAGTTTGAACGAACGTCTTCCTTCACCCAACCCACGACCATCTTCACACACTCGTTGTAACAACTATCCGTCTCGTTCTTCGACGACCATACAGGTGGTAGCGCGTCCGGGGATATTGAAAGAGACTCTTGTTTTCCGTGTACACGAGCGGCTTCGTGTGCAGAGACTTCGTGTGGGTGATAGGCCCCGCGCACGAGTTTGACTCCGAGCGCGTAGTTGTTTGCCTGGGCGTCGCGGTAGGATTGTGCAAGATGAAGAGGGGTTCTAGATATCAAGTGATGAGCATTTGACTTGCGGTACTGGTGGAGACTCACCTTCGGAGGTAAGCCTGGAACGTTCCATACACGAGCGGCTGCACGATTGGACCAGATTTATCGCCTTGAGATGGTATCTTGTTAAATTCACGCATCAGAGCTAATTGCATCGCATCAATAGCGGGTTGATACCAGCTGCAAAATCAGATATGAGTTCGGTGAAGAGGTTGTTTTTCTGGTATAGAAGTACCGCCGAACCTGTATTCCGCATCTATAAGCAACTTGACACCTCTCTCTTGTGCACGCAGCGAAATACGTCTAAGGTCTGAGTACAGTTCTCGTAAGGACGCAATGTCCTTTTCACTCAAGAATTTCGAGTCCGCGTTTGTGTTAAGTACATTGAGGTCCATGGGCCGCGGACATCCTGGGAAGGGAATCGAAGGTTCATGTTGTGGTCGTGTCGCGAGAATATGTGAAGATAACACGATAAGCGATTGGGCATCCGGCAGAAGTGCAGTCTGCGTACATGTCAATCATTTGGGAAAGTTTCACCTAGATTGGAAAAAGATAACACACCAACTTGATCGCGACCCAGGTCCGTCTACCACTGCGCGCATGCTGGCCGACGATACTATCCTCGAAATCAGCTGCAACGTCTATTGACCTGACCATTTCATCCACACATCGTTTGTGTACCGGCTGTGCTTTCTTCTTCGACGATGTATTGGAGGCAGTAGCTTCGTTCTCGTCTACTTCTATGGAATACGAGAATAGAACACCTTTATTTGCTGCACGGAACGAGGAGAGTAATGGCAGTGTGCCTTGAGCAGTGTCGCCGCCGACGAACTAGATGATGAAGAACTATTGAGTATATATACTAGAGATCCAAAGTGCGTTATATACCGGACCTTTTATGAAAAGACACACACAGGCTTATCAGAGCGATTGGAGGAGTTTTTGACCTATTATTCACGTCTGCGCTACATGCTCATAGAAGGGGGTGAGTCGTTTTTCCGACATATAAATGCGATACAGTTATGTATGTAAACTGAAAATGGAAATCATGCTTTTTGCCTCCTTCGATTCTGCCACCGGATGGTCTTCGCTGGAAATCAAGCTTCAAGCCTTATGGTCCGTTCAAGGTGGTGCGCTGCGACTGTTTAGAATCTGGCCCATCTTGCGCGGTCAGCCGAAATCCTTCCTTTACCGGTAATACGTCCCTGTATCTTCCATTTGTTTGACGAGTCCGAGTCGAATGATTTCAATGTAGCCTTTCAACACGAACGTGCTATTAGCACTAATTAAAGATAGTCAAAGATCTAATAATGGTACGCAATGTTGTATTCCTCTGAGAATAGGATTTAATGCTCCTTGATAGCACCCGATGCGCTGGCTCTTTTTGGTTCGTTTTACTATAAAACCCTACTACATGTAGGGTATACCCTATGCGAAATCAATGGAATCTTTCAATAATCTGGCAGCGGCCTGCATATCTGCCCATGCCTGTGACTCCAGTGGAAACTGTTATACTGCTGTAATCAACATACACGACCTCTTTTGTTTCAACGACTGTACAGCTGTTATGTTCAATTCTGAAATCTATCATTGTGGAGGTCCGTCCCTATTTGAAATGAAGTTGAGACTCTTACTGCGAGGACGTCAGAAGGTAGCATTACTCAGTGGGCCCGGCTGTTCCCTTGTGGGACCCCGTCTTCGACGGAGCCGTGTATCTATCTATCTCTCTATCTATTCGCGTGTACTGACTGCGCACAAAGACTTGTGGCTTACAAATTACACTTCTATCTGTGGCGTTGAAGTAGTACAGCTATCTGTGGGTCAACGAGGCAGCCTCATGTTCACTGCTGGTTTCTCTCTTACTCTCACAATCCCCATCTAGAATCACCTCACAAAGAGATTTATCTAGAATGGCCGACGAGAAACTTACTGAGCAACTTTGTAACTTGGATTTCATCGTGAATCATGTATATTTTCCCCCAAAGCTGCCGCAAAAACATGACATTGACAGCACAAGGAATTTTGCATTGTGTAAACTTCTCGTCGAGCTCGCTGCGGAGGTATGGTTTCTACTTATTTTATACTCTGAGAATTATGCTCATCGATTCATGCTTAGTACTGTGAGCATTTGGATCAGCCCTCTCAAAAGGCATGGTCATCTATCATCACAATGCTTCATCACTATCAAGAGTCGCAGAAGAGTGATGATATTTTTGTCGAGGACTTGAAAAGAGATTTCCAGGATTTGGCTATTGGCGGTGAGTTTCACGAGTACTCCATAATTAGATAAATGTGATTGATGAACTCTACCGAGTAGGTTTTCTTATTCTCCATGTCAAAAAGCAAAATGCTGGTCTGTTTATACATCGATTGGCTAATGGAGACGTCTCCGTCGCCTCTTTTGAGGCTTCGTTTCCAAATGCTCAGGTCCTGGCAGCAAAGGCTCGCATTGCATGCATTTTCCCTGGACCTGCGATCACACTGCCTTCTTCTGTCTGGTGTGACACGTCTTTCAGTCATGAACTTGGTAACTTCCTCTACCATATGAACAGGGACGAACTAGATAAGTCACAGGCACACACTAAAAAAGCAAATTCCAACATTATCGAAACTCGCGATGTTGCTGATCCAAAATATATCTCGGAGCTGCTTATGGGCATCCTCCATGGCATTGGCTCACCTACCCCTGTCGAGAACGTTCATTTTGTGCAGAAGCGCATCGGTGATGATGTTCTTTGGGACAATGCATTTCTCCCCTGGCGGAGATCGCCTATGTATCTCATCTTCCGAGTTGGATTACAACTTGCCCTTTCATATGTGTTCAGCTCTGATGTAACTCATCATCAATACAAGGCTTTCATGGCATTTTCCCAAGCCCGTTATCTGCAAAGGGTTGTTCAAGATCATCCTGAGCTGGATACAGACCTCCTTTATGCTATGCGTATGAAAGTTGCGAGGCGGATTCATAAGCTTGACCTTGACATCAGGTTTCCCCAGAGTAATGGTGTTCCATTGCACGTCGCTATTGCTGCGCAGAATGCATCAAATGCTGTAAAGGAAGTGTTGCAGAAGAGATGGGAGAATGTCCAAAGGCTGCAAGATCAATCCCCTGAATGGAACCCTGCGGCACTTGACTTCGAAGCAGACACCCTCCTCCTGCTCAAAAATTCCAGGCCAAGCATCTTGAAAGGTCTCGAGGAAGATAAATCTTTGCGGTTGTCTTCACAATTTAAACCTCAGCCTTGTAATCGGATCCGTCAGGAGACTGAATTTCGTCATTTTACTCCGGCGAAGCTCAAACAAGTATTCAGAGATGATAAACGTGTTGCACTAGTAGATTTTGAACATACTGTGCATACCCATTTGTGCCTCTGGACAGAGTCAAATCTTGAGAGGCAGGATGCATCGGGAATAATCCATCAGTGTATGGAGGCATATCTTATGGGAGCACGCAAAATATACTCCGAGGACAATCCAGAGGACCAATCCCATATGCTCCTTGCCCTATGTGCAATGTGGGTTTCACTTGACAAAATTGTTGTTATGCAGATCCCCCTCCTTGCCCGGTATTCTCCTGAACTTACCATGAACATCCTTGAACCTCTTCTCCTGCGGCAGACAAATGAGTTGGATGCCCTTAGAGATATAGTGCAATACATTTCTGACCGTCATGCTAAGGCAGAGGTGATGGATGGCATTTTTACTGATCCAGGCAGCAATAACACATTCTACCAGCAGTATTTCAATTCTTCTCTGGGTCTTCATCTTCGGTCATTAAAACAAGACATTGAACACAATGCCACCCAAAAGAGGGAAGAATGTCGTCGCCTTCTAAAAGAACAGAACACACATTACCATGATCTGAAGTCTCAAGCGGCTTCTTTTACCCATGACCACAAGGAATACAGTTCCTATTGTGGAGGATATTGGCACTGGTTTGAGGACAAAAGCAATTGCCGAAGGTGTCCTCTAGATATGCAGATCAACAGTATACCTGATATTCATGTCAATGAGTGGCCACTGCCATTACAAAATGCAGCAGCTAACCATGTCTGTTTTGAACTTGACTGTCCCAAGCCATTCGAACATTGGAGAGCTGCGACCTGGCTTCTTCTCTATGATATTGGTACATCTTCTCGAGACCGTCGTGGAGAAGCTGACCAGCATGGGGAGCTTCAGGGAAGCTATGATCTACCCCAATGCTCACAGCCAATTCGATTTACCCTGGCTACGGCAACAAAATCATTCAAAGGATCACATTATTGTAGCCGTCCCATACCTGCCAAAGAGGATGATGTCATTGTCAATTGTGGGAGCACTTGGAAATTATATGAGATTTCTACCAAGTGTTGGGCTGCAGATGAGCCTTTCCAGAATTCATCATTTGAGAAGTTGTGTACGCCATCAGTTGCAGGAAAATATGAGACGTTGCAGTTCTCACTGGGAGGTACCACTCACACACATAACACTGTTATATCTGCACAAGCTCGTTGTCATCCTGATCTCAGTCTTCATGAGTTTATCGCATTTGGCTCCCTTCGAAGTGGTGGGAGGCTCCAATGGATGAATATTGCACGCGAGGTTGTTGTTGGAGATCTTGCATTCCGCTCAGAATCTGTTCACACTCTTCTTCTCCAAGCGGCTTTCCAAGTTGGAAATTTTGAACCCTCTCATGGCAAATATTTGATACTAGAATGGCATCATGAGCTTGCAAATAATGCATTTGCTCACAAGCTTTTGAATGTGTTAGAGGTTCTGATGCATTCAGTGTCAATGAATTGGGATGCTGTCATCAGCCTGAGGGGCATTATCCTCCTCACATGTCGTATCATGTCTGGTAATCATAACATTGAAGATCAGGCATGCCAGCTTCTTCGTTGTGCTCGGAAGATTGGGATGAAATGGATAACACAACTGAAGCAAAACCTGTCTGATTCCACTGAAGAACATCATACTGTCATTTCTACTCGCCTATGCGAAGTTGCAGCAACATGCAGAGCAACCTATAGTGGTGATCCAGCACACCTATCCAAGCTTTTGAAAAGCAAACATGATATCACCACATTGACCTATTGTGCTGCAATCATCTATGAAAATACAGTCCCTAAGCAGAATGGACTTTCGAGAGGACTTTGCCGGTTGTTGGATAGAGATGAGAGGCTAGCAATCGCTGTATATGATCGTCTTGTCAGTTTGTTGATGAAGGATAGTGCAGGACTTGATGAAGCAGTGAAGTTGCTTTGGCCAGCATACCATCGTGATATTGGTAAACCCTGGCAGCAGAATGACTGCTGGATTACGACCACAACTGCAGGCTCACAGAATATACATGTCAATCTGCTTGATGGGCAGCTTTTGGTAGAAGGGAAGCCAGTGGGACGTTTGCCACGAAAGATTACAAACCACAATTTGTATACAAGGTGTTTGCGGCAGGTGTGTTGTGTGTTTTTTGTTATCTGAGAATGATAAATATTGACACCACAAATAAGCAAATACTTGAAGTTATACCATCTGACATGCCCGCGATGGAATATATGACCCGGGATTTCAAAATGAATGAGTACCAGGTGCGATATTTCACACTACTAGAACACTCCCACAACAGGTGCTAACAAATTAAATCTTCCTACATAGATACACTTTGGCTGGCGAAACACTGACAATTTGGTGATAAGAACAAGACGAGAAAATGAAATCTCCGAAATGATACCGCCTGATTGCTTTCAACAGGACCTTCCAAGTCCTCTGTGGAAGGATTACGTCCATTGGCTTCGAATTTCAGAACAGGTCATCGAGCTGTATCCACTCCATGACATCTGGTGCTTGTCACCATACAAATACTGTATCACAGATGTTGCTAAATATCCACGCATGGTCATTGGGCAGGATCAATTCCTCATTGACCAACACAGCCAGATGGCACGCATGATCACCTTACAGCTTGAGCCTCTGGAATGTGAGGATGAAATCCTTGTCAGTGTCTCACAGAGAGACAGTGTCATTACTGCCAATCTCCCTCGTTTTTGTTCAGAATTCATACTAAAAGACAAAGTGCTTCAAAGCAAAAACATGCCAGGATTCTGTATTGATCAACATAGATCCACAGGAACAATGTTTGGACTCCGGAATCAACTTGTCCTCCGTCCAGTTGACTCCTCCTCCAAAGAAATGAGAAGGGTACTCATTCCTCATGGGCGAGTTCATGTCCAAAATTCCAATGGTCACATTGCTGTCAATATAGAGCATCGTTCAAAGAAGCACGCTGATTTCCATGAGTTTACTGTCAACACGGATCTTGGATATCTTGAGACCAATCCCAGTCTTACCCCGCAATTATACAAAATTTACCTTCATGCTCTAACGAGTGGACGGCTACCAGATCCTCTTACTGGACGAACTGGCACTGAAGAAGCATTACTGGAGTACTCATCCGCATCATGTATGTCATTTTTAGAGCTAAGGGAGGCAGACCGAGATCTTCTTGACTCCATTGATGCCTTGAAGCCCCGACATACATTCTATCCAAAGCATCTGGAGGTCATGCAGAACATTCTTTGGCATCCCAGCCTACCCCCGTTGAGCCAACACTCTGCGTTCTCGCGTATTACAAACAACATTCGATCATATTCTGAGAAATTGTCTCCCTTCTATTCAAACCCACCCGGAACCACAAGTCATTCTCATCCCCTTTCTGACTGCTCTTTGTCACTCTCGGAGAAGGCTGAATTCCGTGAGGCATCATACCATGGCCCTGATCTTGATGTTATTAGCAATGTATTGGCATGTCAAGATAACTCCTACACTTTCCGCTCTATGGTGCCAGGAAAGTCAGTCTCAGAAACTTCGCAGCAGATATCTCTCTCCTTCATGGATCATTCACTACATGGAAACACAAAACATACAGATCTTTATTCCTTGTTCCAAGAATGGAATCATATATTTCCTGTGTCTGATTTGGAAATTGACATCTCATACAATGAAGAGTGGTTAGAGCCGGTGCTCCAAAATGTGTGGTTATCAATCTTCGATGTCCTGAGAAAGCAGGGGTTGAGGGCATACTACTCTGCTCTATTCACATTTTCCGCAATGGCTTATCACAGTCCAAAGTGTATGCAGGTCATCCCCACCTTTCTAGCATTTGGGATTAATCCGCAATTCCAGCTCCCCAGTTACTCTCCCCCGAAACTTTCCTTAAGGTGTACTTTGTATAGCCTAGAGCATGGCCTTGACCCAAAAGATGACCATCTCAAACTCCTTGCATCTAGAGCCGCACGCAGCATGAATTCAGCATCTTGGAATGCCAACGGACTTCATCAACATCATGATGAAACTAACCGAGAATTTGCCATTCGTTGTGACGAGGCATATAACCGTCAGCGAAGCATGCTTGCTTCGGAAATTGCAAAGCATTATGGGACATTTTGGCCTGGGGAGAGCATTTCCTTACCGCCTAATCCCATCCTAAATCAGTTATTCGACATGACCAGTCTTCATGACTCTATGAAAACCCTCTTTGCCAATTGTTTCCAGAATTCGAAACTACACCAATTTCTCATCAAGATACAGCATACACTTGAGAGCACTGAGTGTTGTAGTACTTCTTTTCACTCATCTTTAGGGGAGATCAATGTTGGAGAACCACCGCAATTCATGACACACTTCTACGAAAGGATGTCATTGAAAGTCTTGCTGAATCAAACAGAGCCGACTCGGAGGGATGAAAATGGTTACATCATTCCGGATTCTCAGGAGCTGGCAAACCTTTTTAACGAGTTTGCTCAATCCCCAAAAACACTTTTACGACTCTACGGGGAACAGCTCGACGGAAGTCGGGCTACCCTCCGTTTGCCAATGGATCCAAGGGTTGATGGGGTTGATCTATGGCTTGAACGTTACCACCACCAGCTGAATGAGGTTACAAAACAACTACGTCCTAGGAGTAAGTCCGAGTGCCTTCTGAAACAGGCGGGTCAATGGCCTAGAATCACAGTGAGAACACTTCTTTGGCAGCTTTCCCTCAAGCTGAGAGCAGAGTGCTCATTGCAATGGAGGCGTACTCTTACAGCTTTGGCCTGTGATCTCCTTTATCTTCAACGCGCACGGCGGTTGGTTGAGTTCCAACATAATCAAAGTCCGCTTTACATTCCGGAATTGGAAGCAACGCCGATCCCATTTGTTGAAGCCATTGAGAATCCTGACTGGATTTTGATACAAGTATGTGTACTAGACCAATGATTGTTCATTTTTCTATCTCACCATTTCATGATATAGGTTGAAAGTCAGTTCACTCTCCGTGAATTACAGCACACCGTCCTGCGGGAGATGATAAACCCTTCATCTAGCGGAAATACAGTATTCCAGTTAAATATGGGCGAAGGGAAGTCATCTGTCATTGTACCTCTCGCAGTCGCAACCCTGGCAGATCAGAGAACATTGGTCCGACTGCTCGTATTAAAGCCTCTTGCTCGGCAGATGTTCCTTCTTCTCGCAGCTCGTTTGACGGGTCTATGTGGACGTCGCATATTTTACCTACCATTCTCACGATCAGTCAATATGGAGCCTGCTCGGATTCGGTCTCTCTTGCAGGATTGTGTGGATGTAGGGGGTATACTCATTGCTCAGCCAGAGCATATACTCTCTTTGCAACTCCTCACAATTGAAAAGGTTATAACAAACCACCATACTGGGGCAACCCTTCTCGAGCTCCAAAATTGGCTTTCAAAACACTCTCGCGATATACTTGATGAAAGTGACGAAATCTTGCATTCGAGATACCAGCTCATTTACACGATGGGAAATCAACAACCTCTTGAGGACCATCCAGATCGATGGACAACCATCCAACAAATGTTCTCTCTTGTATTGCTACACCTTCAACAGCTCAAAACTGAGTTTCCTACGGATGTCGAGGTTCTTGGAAACAAGTCAGGTTCATTCCCTTCTCTTCGCCTATTGGAACCTGCTCCAGGTTTAGCCTTGGTAGAGTGGTTAGCTGACGACATCATGGCTGGAAAGCTTGAGAATGTACACTTCGGTTTCCTCGCTTCTCAAGACCGACATGTTGTTCGAAAGTTTATCACTAGCTTCAAGGTTGATACTGAAGATGTTGAGACTGTCAAACGTTGCTTCGAGTCTAGTGGGAAGTGGGGTTCTGTACTCCTGCTTCGAGGATTACTTGGTCATGGTTTGCTTACCTACGTTCTAATGAAGCGGAGATGGAGAGTAGATTATGGACTGGATCTCAAAAGGTCTCTCCTCGCAGTTCCATATCGAGCAAAAGATGTCCCCTCCCTAAACGCTGAATTTGGCCATCCCGACATCGCGCTACTCCTGACGTGCCTTTCATACTACTATCAGGGCTTGAGCAAGGACCAACTGCTCACTGCATTCCAATTACTCTTGATTTCGGACAATATTGCAGCAGAGTACGAGACATGGATTATAGGACTAAATCTCCCCACCGAGCTTCGCCAGGAGACAGGCATCAACCTTGAAGATCCTACGCAATTAACGGAAATTCTCCTACCTCTATTCTACCAAGCAAAACGTGTCATCGACTTCTATCTCTCCTCCATAGTGTTCCCAAAAGCTGCGAAGGAATTCCCCAATAAGCTCTCTACGTCTGCGTGGGATCTAGCGGAGAAGAGTAAAAAACTGAAAACGGGCTTCAGTGGCACAAATGACAATCGGTACCTTTTACCAACACCAATGGAACAGCAGGATCTCCCTGGACAGGAAAGTTCAAGTGCAATGGTTCTTTCCTATCTGAAACAACCGGAGAATGGGCCATGCATCTCTCCAGATAGCATGGAACTCAAGTCTCTCAAAGACTTACTGAACTACGTAGTAAAACTGCCCGTGCCTGTACGCATGCTCTTTGACGTCGGCGCTCAAGTTCTAGAAATCAATCAGGAAGTTGCTAAGATTTGGCTGGAGATAGACAGTCAAGCTCAAGCCGCTGTTTACTTTGACGACAAAGATGAGGTTTCCGTGTTGACGCGCGATGGTTCCGTTGAACCTTTTGTTTTTTCATCCTTCCGGAACAGGCTAGGCGAGTGTGTTGTCTACCTCGATGATGCCCACACCCGTGGGACAGACTTGAAGTTTCCTCGTCAAGCTCGCGCTCTGGTGACTCTAGGTGAAAAGGTGACGAAGGATAGGCTAGTGCAAGGCAAGTGTTCACTGACCTATATTGAACAAAAGGCTGATAGATTCCACGGACAGCATGTATGAGACTGCGCCAGCTTGGACATGGACAAAGCGTCTTGTTCTTCGCCCCACTGGAAATAGCCCGTACTATTCGCGCGGATGCCGACAAGAGTGACGGAGATACTATCGAAGTAATAGATATCTTGCGATGGGCGATGTTGAGGACATGTGAAGATATAGAGCATCACATTCCCCACTGGGTGCAGCAGGGGGTTGATTTTCACGAACGAAACCTCGCGTGGACCACAGCAAAGGAATCAGGTTCAACGCCCGACCTCGCTGAGTTGAGCTCCGCTTGGCTACGTCCAGAAGCAAGAACATTAGAACAGTTGTACCTTCCACACTCTGCTCAAACCGCTCAAACTTCGTCTTCTACCGTTGCAAAAGCACATGAAATTCCGGAAATTCAGGCCCGACTTGACTTGCTTGGTATCATGAATGTAGGTGATGCCAGTGTGGATGAAGAGCAGGAGCGGGAGGTTGCACAAGAAGTTGAACAAGAACGCCAACTGGAGCGCCCGCCTCCATCCAAGGCGCTTCATCATAAGGTTCGGGATGAAGTTCGTTCCCTTGTCAGGACCGGGAACTTCAACTCGAGCTCCTTTGCATTTCTTCCTCTATTTGATGCGGTCCCGTTAGCGGTACGGAAGCGACTGCGTCAGGGCGTCTCACCATGGAGTAAACAGCTTTGGGCAACAAGAGATTTCGATATCACAATAAAAAACAACTCGTCGAAGGAGCACATGCGTCCGGTGAACTGGCTTCTCTCCACCCGTCCAACATTATTATCTGCCATGAATATTATTATCCTTAGTCCATACGAGGTCCAAGTACTCCTCCCAAAAATACGAAAGAGCACAAATGTCAGCCTTCATATCTATTCTCCTCGAATAAGGCGCGAGATGCACACCTTTGAAGATCTGAAATTTTTCTGCATTCCATCCCTGGAATCTACCTGGTGTATCCCCGACACCATCGTTATCTCTCAGCTGAACCTCTTCTCTGGCCAATTGTACTTCACCAACTACGACGTTTATCGTAATTTGTGTGCGTTCCTTGGTATGGGTGTGCATTTCGAGGGCAGAGCTGGCCCGGTTATGGATGCCGATGGTTTTGTGCGGCCAGCAGCAAGATCTGGTACAGAAATCCAGACATTTTATACAGGCTGCCCATTCGTAGTTAGCCCGGTGCCATTCCTACAAGAGTTGACGGCTCTTCGGAGGAAGGGCAACAAGTTTTTCTCGACACATATGGGGAAGGTTGTCCTTGGTAGATTTTTGACAGAGCAGCACTTTGATTGAAATGGGTGTGTATTTGCGCAATAATGATAACGTTGATTCGTGCAGTGGTGACCAAACTTGACAGACGACAATGGCGGTCTGTTTCGTATGAATAATCTTGAAATTTAGGATAAAATGTTCTTGAACATAGTTTATGTTGTAGTTTAGATCGTCGTAGAATTGAATACATATATGTACCTGATATCTGCCTGGTACATATATGCAAGGACATGTTTCGCCGAAACGACTAAAAGACTAATGCTCAGATTCTAAGTATCGTTCCCAAACACGAACATGATTCTTTGATGTTGTCAAGCAGTACTAGTATTACAGGGCAGCACTGCAGCAGAGTACCAGGGAACACATTCACATATAATCTACAGCTGATGAAACCGTCCGTTGAATCCAATTCCACCCATTTGATCCTGAAATCTTAGAGGAAGCTATAGAAATCCTGGAAGAAAAAATCTAGCCAAAAACTTTGGCCCAAATCTCGCGACCAGCTCTTCTTCTCTCCTCGGCAGCATGTCCATTACCGAGAACAGATTTGTTCTCTATCGCACGTCGACTGAGGTAGGGCATGGTTTCTGTCAGTGATCCATAGGGGACGGCTCTGCGGACGGAGAATCGGCCACTATCAGTGACCCAACATAGAAGGTGCGCAAGAATCCGAAAACTCACTTGAGGACCATTGGTGCATTGGAGCTAGTTCTACGTACAATGTAGTCAGTGAGTTCGTCGCACATACCTTCAAAGGAACAACAGTATTGCTCAGAAACAATGAAAACAGAGAGTGAGTGAATACATACCATAGAGTTGTGCCAAGGTAACTCTTTCAGTAACTTCGTCTTCTAGCTTCAAGACAGCCTCTCCTTCTCCATTCTCAACGCCAACAGAAGTGGCGAGCCCGTTTCCAAGTAATTCACTCAGGATCAGCTTAACACTGGCTCCGTTGTGCGAGCCGAATAAAACACCAATATTCGGTAAACCAGAAGACTTCGCATCAACCTTCCTGTAGAACCACCTTCCAACCGCGAGCTTTGAAGTACTGGGAGAAGCAGAAGCAGAGTTCGAACGAACGTCGTCCTTCACCCAACCTACGACCATCTTCACACACTCGTTGTAACAACTATCCGTCTCGTTCTTCGTCGACCATACAGGTGGTAGCGCGTCCGGGGATATGGAAAGAGACTCCTGTTTTCCGTGTACACGAGCGGCTTCGTGTGCAGAGACTTCGTGTGGGTGATAGGCCCCGCGCACGAGTTTGACTCCGAGGGCGTAGTTGTTTGCCTGGGCATCGCGGTAGGATTGTGCAAGATGAAGAGGGGTTCTAGATATCAAGTGATGAGCATTTGACTTGCGGTACTGGTGGAGACTCACCTTCGGAGGTAAGCCTGGAACGTTCCATACACGAGCGGCTGCACGATTGGACCAGATTTATCGCCTTGAGATGGTATCTTGTTAAATTCACGCATCAGAGCTAATTGCATCGCGTCAATAGCGGGTTGGTACCAGCTGCAAAATCAGATATGAGTTCGGTGAAGAGGTTGTTTTTCTGGTATAGAAGTACCGCCGAACCTGTATTCCGCATCTATAAGCAACTTGACACCTCTCTCTTGTGCACGCAGCGAAATACGTCTAAGGTCTGAGTACAGTTCTCGTAAGGACGCAATGTCCTTTTCACTCAAGAATTTCGAGTCCGCGTTTGTGTTAAGTACATTGAGGTCCATGGGCCGCGGACATCCTGGGAAGGGAATCGAAGGTTCATGTTGTGGACGTGTCGCGAGAATATGTGAAGATAACACGATAAGCGATTGGGCATCCGGCAGAAGTGCAGTCTGCGTACATGACAATCATTTGGGAAAGTTTGACCTAGATTGGAAAAAAGATAACACACCAACTTGATCGCGACCCAGGTCCGTCTACCACTGCGCGCATGCTGGCCGACGATACTATCCTCGAAATCAGCTGCAACGTCTATTGACCTGATCATTTCATCCACACATCGTTTGTGTACCGGCTGTGCTTTTTTCTTCGACGATGTATTGGAGGCAGTAGCTTCGTTCTCGTCTACTTCTATAGAATACGAGAATAGAACCCCTTTATTTGCTGCACGAAACGAGGAGAGTAGTGGCAGTGTGCCTTGAGCAGTGTCGCCGCCGACGAACTAGATGATGAAGAAACATTCAGTATATTCTAGAGATCCAAAGTGCATTATATACCGGACCTTTTATGAAAAGACACACACCTGATCGAAGAATGTCACCCTCACGAAAGTCTCGGTTATATTCCGTACAACTGGAATTCCCATGAGCACCTTCAGCAGCTTTGGCGCAGCATCGACCAAAGTTGGGAAGGAGCACATCGAGTACACGACGTACGCACGGACAAGGCTGCGTAACGAGGTTGAATCTGAGCTGGAATTACGCGATTCAGGTTTCTGTGGCAAGTTGCTATCGGCGTGTATAGTGGGGTGCTCTGCGAGAAAGGCTGTAAAGCCTAGTCCCGCACCCACTAGAGCCAAAGTTCTACCCAATCGTCGGGATTTTGCATAATGCCTGGTATGTTGCTGTCCAAGACCGGAAGAGAATGCACGTCGGAGAGCTGTTTGCCTGGCAAGTGCAAACATAGATAGAACCTACTAAGACTCAGAGTACAAGTAAAAGAAATAGTAGAAGAGCATGTTGATAACGGAGCTTGATTACAACATGTGATGTCTTCTCAACAGTGATATCTGGACATTGGGATGCTGGCCGCGTTGATGGACTCAACTTCTTCCGGTTATGTACCTGTGTAATGGCAAATATAATAGCGCGCGTATAGCGAACAAAACGCTGCAAAACGCCTCAATGCCATGCATTTTCAATAATCAACAGGCTGAGGAACTCTGAGGAACCCCTAGGAACCCTCGCTCCTTCCCCCTCCCGAGCTAAGAAATGCTCCAAACGCTTCCAAACGTCGTAAGAAATCAGAAGGTCAAATAACAAGAAGACGGAGACGCAACATGGGATATAGGTATACGTACCGTAGCGTACCGTCTCATACCGCTCGCTTCAACCACCGGATCTGATGCAGATCCTACGGTTTTCAACGGTTATCCGACCCTAAGTATCGTAGGCCAAGAAAAAGTGAGATAAAAACGGTCTGGGGGCCTTCGAAAGGCCCCCGGAAACTACTACTGAACCCCACCCGGCCAGATGCTCTAAATGACGCTATGTTTTGGGCCCAAATGACGCTATTTCGGACAAGGATTGGTCACGTGTAGTCCAAAAATTTCTCCCAGAAGTGTAAAATTTCCATTTCTGCTACTTATTTAGGGTCTTGACTCTCTCAAGAGTAGAAGCTTACTAGCTTACGAGCCGATATCAAATCAAGTTTGCACCTTTTGAATGTTATTCCCCCATGAGTCTCAAAATTTTGCTCAGCCAGCTTGAATGATGCTATAACAGACAAGGTCTGCCCGTTTGAGCTCTATTTGACGCTATCTTCGGGCAGGGATTGAGCAAATTTTGGGTTCCAAATGACGCTATTTCGGGTGGGGTTCTGCAGTAGTTTCCGGGGGCCTCCTTCGAACCATTTCCCTCACCCCCTCTCACCCCGCTGGTCCGAGTTTTTGTCACCTCCTTGCTGGTCAAGGTAAGGCCCCACCGTCAACTGCTACTTTTTCAACTTATACCTTCCTTTACAGATCTTGCTCACTCGAAAACCATCTAAAAATAACATTCAAACTCGCTGTCATTCTTTGACTCCGCTCCTAAAATCCGATTATCATGCATCTCTATCTTTCCAGCTTGAGTTTCAAAGTCTACTTCATCTTGATCTTCAAGATATTTGCATATGTCGCTGCTGTTCCTGTTTCCAGCGGCTCGGTGAGTTATTGCTCCTGGTTCAGTGTGAAAAACAGTTAGTCTCATTAGATTTTCCAGGAAGCGGAGGTGGCAGGTCCATCAAATTCGCGTGGATCGGAATCTCCTAGTGGTTCCCGAACCAAAGTTGAAGTAAAATTCAAACCAGAATCTGTCGAGCTCGATCGTAGTAAACCTGCTGAGGTGGTCACAGCCTCTCCCTGGGCTTTTCTTTCCGACGCTGAGAAAAAAGTATGGTCAGATGGGATCAAGAACGTGATCGCAAAAGGTCTTCCTCATATCGAATTTGAGCTCGCAGAGCCGGAATTGAGCGTGGACTCCCTCAGTGGATTCCCCAGCCCCGAACGCGATGGCACCATTCATTTTGCCATCCCCGCATCACGTACAAGGGGATCTATCACATTGGGAAAGGGGTCTCTCCTCTTCAACTACGTGACCAACCACCATCAATCTATCACAAAAAACCTGGTTCAGACCGATCCATCCCTCAAAGTAAGTGGTGGTTCACCCACCGACCATCCTACAAACACTTACATACACGGTATCAGACTGTATTGCGAACTTTGTTGGAAATTCGAACACAGGCAGGATCTCTGAAAAAGGATGCTTTGATGGCGAAATCGAAGAGTTGATGACCTTGAACGTGGTTGAGGCAGTGGATAAAAGGCAGGTTGTTGAGGTGACTGGATTTTGAGAAAGCCTACGATGTTCCAAGTTGCATGACTTATCGGTTGTGATGAAGTTCTTTATTCTCTCAGGCTCGGCGTTGCGTGGGTGAGATACATAAATGAGATGAAGCGATGGGGCGTCGATTGCGACTAGAGACAGTACTTCTTATTCTCCATCGCATCACTCGCTCGTAACTGGTACTCAATTTTCGTATAGTACCCATCGTCACTCAGCTCTGCCAAAATCGCAACGCTTTTGGGCGAACTATCAAACTGTGTTTGAAGGATTTCGGGGACTATCATGGGACGATGAAGTTCTTATACATGCAGGGCAGAAATGCATTCTTTCCAGCAAATATCGCGATGGAACATGACTACGTACAGTCAACCAACAGTATATGCCTCGCTTATCGTCTGTGCCAATGTCTCGAGTTGTTCAAAAGGAAAGAGCATTAGCCGGCCACGAGTGTCTAGACCAAAAGATTCTGAGTCCCGGGGTTCAGCGGGAGCTGCTGTGAACGCATAGTCGATTGCATGACTAGATGCCTAGGAACCGAGTGTGTGAGCAAGGATTACATGTCCATCTACGTGATATACCTGTTTAATGAATTCGTCCTCGGGATGGAATGAATAAACTCCATCCACTGGCCGTGACATTGGCGGCGCAGTAGTGACCGCTTTGGTCTTTTTCTTCTTGTTGGTTGGGGACTTTGATTTGATGTTTGTCAGATAGGTTTCCTCTTCCATGGAAAGGTGATATGTCCGTGATATTACAATGAGATGGCTGAATTTGAAGGCTTGGTTCTACGATATAATGATAATGAGCGACAGGCAAACAAAAAGAAGAGGGATATTGTACCGCAGTGACCTCTCCTTTCAATTCATCCTTCAGCATACGGTACATCGGGGGAATGACCTGAACTGGCATGTTGATAAGACGCTCGCAGACGAGCAGTCCGACATGATGCTCTGTTTGAGAGAATATATTTTGTAGAATTGTATGCAGTGCGGAATTCTGAAGAGACTTTTGGAGGAAGTAAGCAACCAGGGCTTTTATAGAGGGATTGTCCTGAAAAGGCGATCGATAATTGTGTCAGCAAAGAAGACTAACAGTACGCGGACCTGATGCGCATGCATATTTATGACCGTGAGTAGAGCATACGGATCGCTTTCCTGCCCATCCGTTTTGACAGTCGTACCAATCGTCGGTTGACTCAAGATGAGCTCAGTAAGCTCATGAAGATGGAAGAGATCTGCATCCCGTTGGAATAATTGCACAAGCAGACGTTTTATAGCTTGATAATCGACATTAGGATTGGGATTGAAAAAGTCAAAGTCGACATCGATCATGCTCTACTGAAGAGATTTGAATGAATAAATGTTTGCAAGTTCACGAAAGACTCACAACGTCTGAATCCGAGTCAGATTCATCCTGACCAGTTTTTCGTTTTGCCATCGTGCGGACTGGGTGCGGATGTGGATCAAGTGTTCTGTTTATTGAACAAACAAAACGGCCCGGATTCATCTTATATGTGGGCAAATCGCTAACAACGTGAACTGAAACTTGATTTTGTTTTCCTCTGGGTATCTCCATCGTTCATCATGACGAAGACGTATCAAATGAATAGCCTTATTGAAAAAGTGAGGTTCTCAACCTTATCTGCACAAATACTCCTCTGAAATCTTGCATCATTATCTGCAGATGCAGTCGCCGGACCAGGACTTTCGGTACAATCGTGTCCTTCATATGATATGCAATAATTCTGACGATCTCGTACAGATTCATGGGCCTTAACGACTTGATGACCGAAATCAAGCAGGATCCACAATGCTTCTTGGGCGATGAAACCGTCGAGAACAAAGTCTTGAAGCAGGTTCTTGCTTTGGTGGAAGACAAAATATCAGAAGTGAAGAACCAAGCAGTAAAATGGTTGGTTGCAAAACCTTCTGATAGAGTTTGCCTCCCTCATACACCAACCAGCTTAGGTCAATTAATCAAGATCATTCGTCAAGTTCAAATGGAACTCGTAGTGGACAAGCTGATTGAATTTTCCGGCGGCAAAGATCAGGAATTGCGTGATATTTCTGCTCTAGGTGTGTAGTTTCTATCTATCCGTCTATCGCCTGACTGACATCTATCCTTAGCACTGAAGACCATAACTGCTGAATTGCCACCCGATGGACGAGTAGCTGCCTCCGCTTGCGCAAAACTCACACCGAAACTCTTGGCCCAGATACAAAGCGTGCGTCACGCGTAGCCATATTTTTCCTTCATGCTTACGCGTTTATCCTCAGTCAGATACGCCCTCAGAAGCTCTTGTCGAAACTCTGGCGATCTTGTCAATCCTGATTAGCCGATTCCCATCCCATTTATCTGCTTCATCCGTAACGCCCCATCCACTAGCGGTTCTCGTTCCTTTGCTATCCCATCCTCGGCCGGTAGTGCGAAAGCGCGCGATTGTGACGTTGTCCCAATTTATCACAATATCTCCCCCTGAGCTCTTCTCAGAATTATTCACCGACAATGTACTGCCTTACTTGGGTCCATCCGCAAATATTGAAAAACAGCGGACTACTGTCAATCTAGTTGCTGCAGTTGCCAGACACTCGCCCTCTCAACTTGCCCCAATGTTGAGTGAGATTATGCCCGGAATTGTCAGGGCTGTCCAGCGGGAAGACGACGAACTACGCGAAGGATGTTTACAGGTGAAGTTTACCCTCCTTGGCATTCAAGAACCTGCTTATTTGAGTTGATTAGGCATTGGAAATTTTGCTGTTGCGTTGCCCTGCGGAAATTGGCCCGTACGTTCCCTCTATCGTGCAAGTAGGCAATCAATATATCAAGTACGATCCTGTGAGTACCCTGTGAGTCTACCGACTAATTAGTGACACATGAAATTAGAACTACTCCGCCGGCGATGATGAAGATGAAGAGATGGCGGATGCTGACGACGACGATGAAGACGCTGATCTCGATGAGTATGTTACCATTTTAGGCCTAAATGAAAGCCTTTCATAAACATTGATGCACCAGATACTCTGATGATGAAGATACTTCTTACAAGATTCGTCGTTCCGCCACAAAATTGCTCGCAGCCCTTATCGGGACACGTCCCGAAATGCTTTCCACAATTTACAAAGATGTCTCTCCTGTGCTCATATCGCGATTTGGTGACCGCGAAGAAACTGTGAAATTGGAAGTTTGGTCAACCTATGGCTTGTTACTCAGCCAGACCGCCGTTTATGGAGGTCTCTCGCAATCCAAAGAGGATGTAACTCGTGGAAAGCGCAAACGCGATACCGAGACCATGGACGTGGAGGGCGGTCCTTATTCACTTCTGAAATCCCAAGTACCAGCTTTATCAAAAGCACTACTCAACCAACTGAAGTCACAGAAAACCTCATCTGGGACTCTGCAGGCTGGATTCAGTTTACTGTATTCGTTATTGAATGTTCTCCCTGGCTCGTTATCTAGCCAGATCGCTTCTATTACTTCGACGTCCAGACGTGTCTTGTCAACATCCCCGTCAACCTCCACTGCGACGCTGTATCTTAATTGTCTTTCTTTCCTTGCGCTGTTCTTTGCAACGCACTCTCCTCCAATATTCACATCCACCCTTCCTGCCCTTACGCCCGCCTTGCTGAAAGCGGCAGGTGAAAGACATCCCCGTGTTGCTTCAGAGGCATTCCGTGTATTTTCTGCACTACTCCAAGCAGTTAAGCCTGTTAAGAATGCAGACTGGACTGAACCCCTGTACGATCAGGCAGTCACCCGCCTGACAACTCATGACACCGATGCTGAAGTACGAGGGTGTGCTGAAGAATGCATTGGTGACTTGTGGATCTGTGCGACGGACGTGGTGAGAAGCAAGAATGGCAAAGAATGGGAATCTATCTGTCGACAGACTGGCAAAGTAGACGGTGCAGTAAAAGTCATCATCAAAGTTGCGAAGGAAGTCAATGTTGGTGATGCCTGGGTCAATGGTTGCATGGACTGGATTTTAGGTCTGTTGAAGAAAAGTGGACGACCCGGAAAAAGTGATATTTTCCTTGCTTTCGAGGTCTTGATCAGGAGGTTTGTTGCTTTACCTTCGAGTCGAATTATCGCTGACTTTGGTCGCCAGCTATACCACCGGTGTACCTTCCGGTCTTCCGTCGGCTCTCATCAGTCAGATCAAACCCTACCTTAGTGTTTCCGACATTTCACTTCTATCACAGGCATTAAGCACACTATCTGTTCTTCTTGAATTAGCCCCTTCTACGACCTTCCCCGAAGTCGAGGCACATGTTCTTTCTGATATATATGCTATCTCGCGTTCTCCCCTCGTTGGCGGAACGGCGTTAGACTCGCTGTTAAACTTCTACGCTGCGCTTGTCAAAGCCGACAAACAGATCGCCACTCATATTGTACCCAGTCTGGTCATATCGGTTGATAAAGTTCCCAAAGCAGAGTCCAGCCCTGCCAATGCTGCACGATGCGTGGCGCAGGTTGTGAAGACTGATCACAGTGTCGCTGCCGGGACAATTGCAGAATATTCCAAACATGTCAAGGTCAAGCTTTCCGGACATTTGATGTTACATGGTGCGACATCCTGACTGCCCGTTTGTTTAGCCTTCGTCAAAAGCAAAACAATCTACGGTTGTACTTAGCCTTCTTATACTGGGTGAACTCGGTCGTTTCATGTGAACATGTTCTGGATTTATTTTCTCTTAATAAACACGTTGACATGCTTTTCTATTTAGCGATATGTCTCCTCAACATGATATTTTCACAAACGCTATCGAGCACTTTTCTGCCGAACAAGAGGATGTTCGTTCCGCTGCGTCGTTCGCTGCAGGTGAGAAGCCTAACGCTAAGATCATCAGAACGTATACCTACTCGTCAACAGGAAACATTGCAATTGGAAATCTTCATCAATTCCTTCCAGCTATCGTCAAGATGGTTCAGAGTGACGCTAAAAAGCGGTTATTATCATTACATGCTTTGAAGGAGGTAAATATGCACCTCTATCTCACTTTCTGCTCTTACTAATAGGCATTAAATGACCAGGTTGTCACACACTGCTCCCACAATCAATTAGAAGGCGTCGCAGATATTTTGTGGGTGCCCCTGTTCGAGAACTCTGAAAATTCGGAAGAGACGACGAGAAACGTGGCCGCTGCCTGTCTCGGCAAATTGGCCACTACTCACCCGTCAAAATACTTGCCGCAACTCCATGTTTGTAGAAAATTCCAATCCAAGCCCATTCCAAGCTCAGATAATTTTTAGAATCGAATTCACGACAGCAGTCCTGCTGCAAGAGCCACGGTAGTGGCTGCAATTCGATATACTTTTGCCGACACCGCCCCTACATATGATGAATTGCTTGCACCCTTGATCATTGATTTCTTGTCCTTGATGGGCGACGCGGATCTGGTGGGTGTTCCTATTTCCATTGTCGTTGATTGTCTCTTATGCTTGTCTAGACCGTCCGTAGATTGGCACTGTCCACTTTGAACTCAGCCGCCCGAACGAAATCGCATTTGATCAGGGATCATCTTTCTGTCCTTTTACCGAACCTCTACAAGGAAACTGTGATCAACAAAGATCTTATTCGTACTGTTCAGATGGGACCGTGGACACACAAGGTTGACGATGGTCTGGAAGCACGGAAAACGGCCTATGAGACCATGTACACATTAGTAAGTACCCGCCGATATCCTCCGAATTCTATCTTTTGACGTCGTGAATAGCTCGATACATGTTTGCACAAACTCGACCTCCGCGAATTCCTTGAGCGAGTCGTCCTCGGTCTAGCAGATGACTCGGACGAGATCAAAGTCATTTGTCATATGCTGCTGTTCCGGCTTTCGCAGGTAGCTCCTGCTGCTGTTTCGCAGAGGCTAGATGAAGCCACCCCGCAGCTGGAGAAGACAATGAAAGGTGCTACTGTTACTAAAGACACTGTCAAGCAAGACTTGGAAAGAGCGGCGGAGCTACAGAGAAGTGCGTTACGTGCAGTTGCTGCGTTAAGCAAGATCGGAGCTGGTGTATCGCCCAAGTTCGACGCCTTCACGGAAGACTTGAAGAAGAATTCAACTTGGGGTGCTGAATTCAAAGAGCTCATAGGTTAATGTAGAAAATCTGCAAATTTGACTTCTAGTATTTGGCAGTATCATCTTTTACATAGACCGAAATACGCTGGAGAAAAGACCCGAATCAACCATCTAGTGTGAGGTATCTCGCATCGCACGAAGTCTCACCAAATTTGAATGTTAAGTTGCTACAACAGTCAGAATGCTGTTGAACTTTGCGCGGCGACAACCTGGTGATATCACACTCAAAGTGAAGCGGTGTCACAGATTGTTATTCAATTATTGTAAAACCACTTGAGTATGTATTAGTATGTAACACACTCCACAACGATTCATGCTCGTTCCAGAAAAGCAATCTCTGACCAAAGACAAAGTGTCTTCACCTTTAGCCCACTCCTCGAAAAATGGGTTGGAGAAACGAGGTACAGATTCCTCGAGGACTATCGCAATTAGTACTCAGATAACTTACTAGACAATGTTTCTGGCGGTCCCATGTCACCAGCTCCTCCAAACTACTCCCTGAAGGCTACAGAAACCCGTTCAAATCCTGATATTGCTGGTAGTCCGAGTCGCAGCTCTGGACACCTGGCGCCCAGTCCGGAATGGGTATCAGAAGCTCCAGGCCATCCAAATCATCCTGAAGAGGTACACGAGTTATGCCACATTCTTCAGACCGTATGATTTGACGATGCCGGTAACAGAGCCGTCTATTATCACATTCCCGGTCGAGCGAACCATCCTTCTCCTACCCACCGCATGTTCATTCTGGCCCAAACATCAACTCTCAGCCATCTCCCAAGGAAACAATGGCGCTGGGAGTTACTGGTAGCAGAAATGCCCGCCAAATGCCTGTAGATTTGCGAGGGAAGAGAGACTGGAACTCAGGTCTGTGTGGATGCTACGCTGGGGATGATCACGAAATGGATACTTGTGAGTATACTTCGCCTCTGTCGTCAATCGACCTCATATCCTGCGTTGTTGCTGTAGGTTGCAAGGCCTGTTTCTGCCCTTGCATCGTCTTCGGTCAAAATAAGACACGTATGGACCATCTAGCGAATCATAGTTCGCCCGAACCTACTGGTGAAACGAACGGAGGAGTTTGCGCCATACATGGCGTTATGACCCTTCTTTCGTTGGTGGGTGGATGCGTTCTGCAGGTACGGGCGCTGCTTCTTTCTTTTTTATTCAGTCTTACCTGTGCCTTTCAGGTCCCCCTGCGTGCAACAATCCGTGATCGTTATTCCATCGATGGATCTTGTTTAGGCGACTGTTGCACATCTATTTGGTGCTACCCATGTGCTCTTACGCAAGAACATATTGAGATCAGTGCAGAAGAGCATAGTTTCCCCAGAGGCGTCGGTGGAAGCAGTGGGATCTATTACGACGATCCCAAACGGAATCGAGGGTAGCTTGAATATACCACGGAGATGTGGTCTTACTAGGGAAACATTTATTCACAACCGTTCAAATTATATTTTGTACCATTGAATAATAAGCTACCACGGACATTTTATTAGAAAGGAATTTGGTGAGTCGTGAGTCACTGTAGCTCGACCGTGACCGTGGGGCACCTTTACAGTTCCACTCCTGCTGACAAATTGCAGTAACGCTGTTCCCATTGCCTGTAAATCCAATTTTCCGTCGTTCATCGCCCGCAAGGCAAGCACTGTTTCTTTATCCGAGCGGATCCTTGGTACTTACACTCATTATCTTCAGACCAGGGTTTCATCAAGATGGGTATGTTCTAATTCTCAAAATCAAGGCAAGAGAAGATACTAATTTATCGGCTTCATCCTCCTTCATTTGCCCCCTTTCCTCTTATGACTTATAATGAACAGTCAATCTCCGTTCACAAAAACGTCTCGCTGCCTCAGTTGCTGGCGTCGGCCAGCGCAAAGTCTGGCTCGACCCTGCTGAGCAGGCTGAGATCGGTAACGCCAACTCACGCACGCACATAAAAAAACTCATCAAGGATCACCGCGTCATCATTAAACCCACTGTCATCCACTCGCGATCTCGTACTCGCGATCTCCTGGCTGCAAAGCGTAAAGGGAGACACACTGGCCCTGGTAAGAGAAAGGGTACGTCTGAGGCGAGGATGCCTACAAAGGTGCTTTGGATGAGAAGACAACGGGTGTTGAGGAGACTTCTGAGAAAATACAGAGAAGCCGGAAAGATTGACAAACACCTGTACGCCTTTTCAATATGCTTGAAATCGGCATCTCTCATACGGGGGATGATGTTATTCCTAGCTATCACTCTTTGTACCAAAAGTCAAAGGGTAATGTTTTCAAGAACAAACGTGTCCTCATGGAGTACATCCACAAGGCTAAAGCTGAGAAGACACGTACCAAGGTCCTCACTGACCAGATGGAAGCCCGTCGTGTCAAGAACAAGGTCCGTTCATTTCGAGGTGATTCCGTTTATCATTCTGATATTGTTTCTTTAGGCTGCCCGCGAACGTCGTGCCGCCCGTGTCCTTGAGAAGCGACAGGCAATTCTCGCTGTTGAGCATGATGCACCTGTTCAGGAGTAAATGTCTTCCCTCATCTCTACCTGTCTCTGTCGTAGCGTATGGTGGGAATAAGGAATGGTATCATTTTACTTTGCATAAATTCTCCCCCTCATCGCTTCGTCTCCATGTCTACTCTATGCTGCGCGCGGTTCACCAAGCAAAATACAGAAAATAATTGAATCAACGTTTTCCTGTTTTTACCGCTTTTTTCTCCTCTATGTATCGTGCTCATACTCGATTGTCTACATATATGACCACTGCTGTGACAATTTTTACGATAACCACATGCCCATTTTGTCATAAACGTTGAAAGAACTCTGCAATGCGTAGAAAGGATAGATTGAAGGAATGCATCAGCAGAGTGCCTCCGATGATTTTGGTTTTAGAATTTTCCGGGAACTTCGTCTGAGTATAGGTGAGTTCTCAAGACAACTACTCATCGTATGTACTTCGGTATCTGATGTACTCTCCGCAAAACTAGACTGACGAGACGAGACTTAGGTTAGTAGAGCCACTGAATCATGAAGAGGAATGAAATGCCAGATTGATGAGGGTACACTGCTTGATACATCAGTAAACTTTGGAAGGACTTCGCTCCAACTCCCACTATGATCTAGGTGGCCGTTTAATTCCTAGTCCTCAGGCGACCTCGTATTCCTTCTTGCCATGGCATTCTGATCCTGATCTTATCATAAGGACCTTCCTTTGTCGTCGGGAATCTTCGGAAATACAGTGAGTAAATATCGAAATGGCTACACCCCGAAATGTAACCTCGCTGTTTGTTGTACATACAGGCTCAACAGAAATAATTTACGGCCGTCATATTCGATCTCCCTTCACGGGATTGGTGTGAATTCCACAGTAAATTTCGCTTCCATTCGGTTCCGCATTCTTTAACGTCGTCGTCATCCCGAGCTGTTCGTGATTACTTTTCCAGGTATCAGAATCATGATTTTCCATCCACTCATCAGGATCAGTGTATGTGAGGAACGAAATTTTCTTCATCCTTACTACTAGTACAAGACGCCAGGCTAATCAGGCGATGGTCTGCCACTTTGTTACCTGCAGCTTCACTAATCACCCTGTCATCGACTTCCTCAGTTGGCCCTATCGGTTTCCGAAATCTCCAGACCCATATGATTCACCTGGATCCTGTCTTTCAAAAAAAAGTTTCTTGGGCCTTATCAGGTATCGTTAGGCTTCAGACAGAACAATTTCTGGCCTTGAACCTTCTTATCCTCCATGGGTGCGTTTCTCAGCGTACGTAGCGTTGTGGGTCAGTACTGAATATTGGCAATCTACTCTTTTGTAGACATACAACATAATGATTCTTACAAGGCCGTGTCTGTGACAGCCCCGGGAAATCTATCTCCTTCAGTCCATCTCTCGTATGTACACGAGTTACACGACGGCGGAGCGCGATTTTCGCTATTCGATTTTGTCAGATGTTTTCCTATCGAACGTTTTGTTCCGGAACGGCTGCATGGGACCCAGCCTGACCCAACGTCGCCACCGGTGACTTGTTCAAGTTTTCTAAATCTTTTACTAGCGAGATTTGCCAGTGAAGAAAGGGTCTGGAACGTGCACAGGCTGTGATATTTGTAGAGCAACAGAATGTATTGGTGGAGCGGCTTCTTCCTGAAAGCCTACTTCCGGAAACCGTTTTCCGAAGTTTGGCAGGACCCATTCATCAGCAAGGTCTCTGTTTTCTTTACTGTGTATTTCATTTCCTACCATGTTATGTATAGCGGAAGGTTTGATGATTATGAGTTAACCTCGAACCCATTCATGACATGTCTGACGAGAACCTTGTGCCTATGCAAATGAATAGCATCTTTCTATAGCAGAACTAACCGAAGCAGAAACTCTTTCTGTTCGTTAACGGTTGAATAGAATTTTGGTTGATTTGAAAGGGCGTACGTAAGCTCGAACCTTGGGTCATTAAAAAGATTTGTTCTCACTTTCGCCTCTTAACCATATCCACCTTCGTGTCAAAACTTCACAAGTTTGTGTCTTCTACGGGCCAATAGGCTATCGGGATCTTAATCCCAGCCGCAGGCCCTGTGCACGCTTCGCAGTTAATACTCTTTTTCTTACAACAAACCCCACCTGGAACCTGTTGACCGACATGATATCGTTGTAGATTCCACTTTGATTTTCCACTTGATCTGGGCAATCTTGCTCTCACCCGAATTTCAACGACGATTTCCGATAATACAAAGAAGATTCTTCTTATAATGTCTGCGGTACAGGACTCCTCCTCAGATACAGCACAAACGGACGGCGATGGCCCTGAGGGCTCGGATAAACCGCCGCATGAAGATATATCTAACAAGAAAAATAATCAGCCAACTTCTACCACTGCAGCTGTCACCATATTGACCGAATCCTATGGCATACCTCTTCCACCACCAGAAGCAGGTACTTACGAGAAACAGCCCGGTTACACTGTTGAAGTTCTAAAGAAACTCGTAGAAGCATCTTCCAATAGCAAACTTTCTATGCAGGCGCCGGCACAAATCGTGGCAGCTCCCAGCGTGACTACAGCATCGCAGCCCACACCCGCAATCGTGACCATTCCTATTACCACCACAAAGCCAAATGCTAATACACTACATATCAAACAAACCTCCATGACTTCTAACACCGGCACATTCGATACCGCTTCTCCGACATCGTCGCCCACTGTCTCCGAGTACGATTGGAACACCAGCGCTCCCTCGACGCGGACCAATAGTCGGGCACCAAGTATGTCCAGCGGTGTTGCAGGTTCTAAACTCCAGATGAGCAAGCCCAGCGCTGTCATAACGCCGGCAGCTTCAGCTGCCAATGGAGTTCAGCGGTCTTTTTCGACCAACTCAGCAATCACCAATACCCACGCCACACCTGAACCCGCATCGTCCGCTGTCGGCTCTCGGCCCAAACCCTCTTCCATTCACTCCACGGACGGAGAGAAGCATAGATTTACCTTGAAGGATCTCCTTGCCAACGGTCCGAAGTTGGCTCGGAAATCTTCTCAACGCTCAACGGGTAGCAGGAGTAGCAGGAAATCTGACGGAGGTGAAAGCGATGGGGGTGGGTACAAGAGTGGAGGCGGGGCAAAGTCTACTGCAGGAGATAGCACTACCAGCTTGTCGAAGAAATACGGTGTCTGCCAGAAAGTCGCTATCGGAAAGGGAGCTACTTCCGTTGTACGACTGGCTCACAAGTGGGACCGTAGTGAAGAGAGGCTATACGCTGTCAAGGTACGTTACACTCTGACGATCCTTTCTTACACTCACGGGATATTTAGGAATTCCGGAAACGTCGTAAAAACGAAACTGAAAAAGAGTACGTGAAGAAGCTTACGGCCGAGTTTTGTATATCATCTACGCTGCATCATACCAACATCGTCGAGACTGTTGATTTGGTGCAGGACGAGAGTCAGCATTGGTGCGAGGTGATGGAGTTCTGCCCTGGTGGTGATCTGTATGCTGCAATTAAGAAAGGTGGCATGTCGCCTAGCGAGGTCGAATGCTGCTTCAAGCAGATCCTCTGTGGCGTGGAGTATTTGCACAGTCAAGGTGTTGCTCATCGTGACATTAAGCCTGAAAACTTGTTTTTCGATACCAAGGGTCACCTGAAGGTAATCTTTACCGCGTTATCCATCCACAGAATCTCATTGTGTTGTAGATTGGTGACTATGGCGCCTCTACAGTATACCGACTGCCTTGGGAGGCTACGATTCACATGTCTACTGGTCTCTGTGGTAGTGAGCCTTACATTGCGCCAGAGCAATTCTTAGGCAAACGTAAGCGCATCGTGTATTTTTCCATCCATTTTTCAAACATACCACTTTTCAGCGTACGATGCGCGCTTAGTCGACATCTGGGCATGCGGTGTCGTTTATTACTGCCTTCATTTCTCCGAGCTTCCATGGCGAGCAGCCCAGCAAAGCGATCAGCTCTTTGCCTCTTATGCGGAAGCTTGCAAGTCGCCCCAACCGTCTCAGTCTGCGTGTCCGCCCACCATCAACAACCTTTCTCCGAGAGCGTGCAGAACATTATTACGACGAATGCTAGAGCCTGATCCTAAACTCCGTGCACCCATTGAAGAAGTCATGAAACATCAATGGATACATTCTATTGAAGTGTGCCATGAGGTCCCAGAACCAAAACACGTTCATGTACATGCCAGACAGCTGGCTCGAGCGCAGTTGAAGGAATTAAGAGATGATTGAGAAATGATTGATGGTTTAATTGTTTTTTTTGTCGCTCGTCATTTTTCCACTGTACATACTTAATTCTTGGTCACGACGAATGTTATCTCGCTCCTCTTCTCTGGAATTTTTTTACTTCTGCCTGTAGGCTTGCTGTGAAGTGATGATGTGCTTTCGGTTCAATCTTTTTGCTTCATTTGTGTTGTTTAATCGTTTTTGCACCTTCCGGGCTCGCTTACGAACTGGTGAAGCCTTGGATGTGGAACCTTCGTACCATGTTCTGCTAACTACCTAAATACTTACCTGTATACACCTTTTCTTCCACTATTGCTAATAACATCTAGTACAAGTACAACAGCTTTTCTTTGAAAACTGACTTTGGGGTTGATGATTGTACGAGCTTGTGCGATGTACATAATGGTGGACGGTGAAATTCACTCTCGGTTTGCATTCAATTCAGAGTACAAAAGTAAGAATTCTCGCAAATAGACAAAAAGCACGATGATACAGAGATAGATTCACTTCTCCTGACTAATTAAGTACACTATGTCGGTTTCCTGCTTCATGAGCCGATATCTGGCAATGTGTTTTTGAGCTCATCCTATAAGAATTGATTAGCGCTGTGTACCGTGTACGACAAGAAATACTTACAACTATCTGCATGTATTTACTTCCCCGGGGCTTGAATTCAGCCCCATCTTTAGCAGAGTTTACTTCATGAACGTGAGCAACGCAGTAAGAAACCGTTTCCGCCGAGTGGGGTTCAGGATCAGCGTTGAGCATGTCGGTATCAATAAAGACATTCTTTTTCAGAGGCAGAGTGAGACTGGTTGTAGCAACGACGTCCTCGCCAGCCAGGTCCCTCGTGAAAACAACACGGTCGTACTTAGCGCCACTGTGGAAGAAGAATGGTTTGGGTGCCGTTTCACGATCGAAGTTGGAAAGGAAGGGCTGCATCGAACTTTCGGCAAAGGGAAGTTGTGCGTAAAGGACGGGATTGGCGTTCCAGTCGTTTTGAAGGTCCGTTCCAATGACTACTTGTTCAGCGGTCATCTGTATGTTGGGTGATGCGGTATAGACATGGTCTATGTGCGTCTGAGCCTCAGAGCCGTAGATATAGAATGGCATTTTGCGAGTCGGGTAAGGAGTTAAGAACTTGCTATTAAGCTTCTTTTGAATAATGACCTGGATATCTGTGATCTTGCCTTTGACGATGGGTCTGTGGAAGGATAAACTATGAGTAATGAATGAGTACGCGTTTTTCACATAAGGGACGTACGGTTGTTGACCTTTGGAATCAAAGGGCTCAATGCGCGCATCAAATTCCTTCGCCGCCAGAATCTTTTCGAGAGTGGTGGTTGTATCATTCACCAGGAGATAGACAGTGTCGGGATTCTTTTCGCGTTCCTCATTGTAAACGGTCCTCATTACAGCAGAGATCACACCCGTAATGATGAGCTGGTGGCGGTGGTTTTCCATGTTAAACATGGGGAGATGAACGAAGTAGAGTTTGTCAGTGCCTTGCATGACAAACGCATGATAGTCTTCGGTAAGAGTATTGCGGTAGACAGAGACTTCGCGCTCTTTCACGATGGTTTCTTGTAAGGACTGGGCGATCTCGGCTGTGAGACCACTTGCAGTTGGCCAAGGAGACATGACTACGTTGACAAGCGTGTATAGGTCTTGGCTTCCCTTTAAGCCTAAACGGTCTTTGAATTTGAGCAGACACTCGCTGTAACTTTTCTGAGAGAGGACAGTAGAAGTGAGAATAAGCGGAGGCTTCTTGTCAGTGTTCGCCTCGGTGATGGACAGTGCATCGAATATACGCTTATTGAGGTAGTTAGCCTCGACGATATCTTCATTAACGACGTGCCCTAACTTGAAATTGACGGCAAAGGCGTTAATGGAAAGATCAGAGCCCATCTCGACGACAAGTTTCCAAGTCTCTTTATCCTTAACAAGCTCGCGATTAGGGACAGACAGGATCTTCTTCCGGATGAGTTCCTTCTGCGCCTCAACTTCTTCGGGGATGCCGTTGATTTCAGCAGGAAGAAGATTGAGGGGACGGACAACGAAGGTCGATTCGCTTGTTGACATGGTCGCTAAATGGGCGTACATCTGCCAAAAAAAAAATGGGATGTTTCTCGAGGCACATAGAAGGCGGTTCACACCTTGACTGCGCTAAATAAAGCTTCACCCAGCAATTGACCGTAGCCGTCAACGTCGAGGCCGAGGATGACATGCGAGAAAAATGTCGCAACAGGCGCAGCACCAGGCTTGCTATATAGGGGAAAGACTCAAATGTTGACCAAAAGTAAGTTGATTGAAATATCTACCGACCTTCCCTCAACGCCAAAGACACCAATACTTTGCAGGTCATTGCGGTAAACGATAGGACTTGTCCAAGTCACCAGATAGCGCATACGCTGATCGCGGTAGAGCAGACCACCAGCAGGATACTGGAGGTATCCGCTCTTATGAGGATCGACGGTGATAGAATCGCAATATCGCATATGTACGATGCTCTCAAGGGTTTTGGTCTTAAGTGGAACAGTAGGAACGAAGACGTCGTGTCTAGCCTTGTTATACTCTCCAATCTTCATACTAGTATGAGACCATTGGGATGAGAGGCTGATAGACTCTTGAACTACAACCTCGGGGATGGCGGTCGCAAAATAGGTACCCCAAGCGCCGTCACCGTGCAGAACAAAGCTGAGGCCCTTCTTACGAAACTGCGCAAAGAGACAAATGTGTCAGAAAACTCGTCTTGGTATCACAGAGAATGCATTCACTTCCTCGCGGATATCTAGGATATCCTTGATCGGATCGCAAGCACCGTGTTCTGTAGAGCCGACTATGGCTACGACAGCGTAAACAGCTCTGGGAGTAGGGTTCCCTTGGTCATCCTTGAGATTCAAGCACTCGTTCAGCAACCTTCGAAAGTCGTCCGGATCCATTCGAGCAGAATTGTCCACTTTGACGGGAACCACATTCTCACTACCAATTCCAGTTATCGCTGGTACGATTGAGTCAATAAATCAATTATACTTATGAAAACAATACTAACCAGCTCCTTTGGGCCATGAGTAATGCATCGTAGCGCTGGCGAAATACGCCATCGGTTCGACATGAAATTCGCGCTCAAGACGTTCCTTGCCCACAGTCTGGGCGAGATATGGCTTGAGGGCATCCTGCAAAAATTGAGCCGTAATGCCATATTCTTCGTTGAGGCGAGTCGGGATGTCCAGAACGTTCGACGGAAGAATGTTCAAAAGCTCCCATGTAGTGAAGTTTTTGAGCAACTTCGATTCATGGGTGCAGGTATCAACGTGGAACGTGTCAGCTATGAATTCAAGTTCATTCATCATCGCCAGCCTCAGCGAAAGAGGATAGAATTTGAGATTTCGCGCTGGAAAGAAAAGATGATGCTAACATGAATTCTAGCCCTCGTCGAACGGAAATGCACACTGACCAGCCCACATCGACTCTAAATTAGCGATAGAGCCATCCGCAGTGATATGGCCCCAGCCAATGGGGTTTTTTAGCGTTTCGATGTTGTACCCAACAAGTTCGGCAAGCTGTTTGCCGACTGCTATTTCGATGGCAGTGGTTAATGGGGATGCTTCAAGAGCAACATTGTTGGGGTTGACTAGTCATAGAGAACTTGATACATGATTTTGAAATACGAAATAAGAGGATATTCAACTTACAGAGCATGGCCGTGAAGTACCCAACAATTCCAGGCATAGAAGTGTCCATGTTCATGTGAGCATTATAACGAGGGTTCCAAAATGGAACGGAGTGCTCTGCGAGCTTTTCTGCTAACGATTTGACAAGAGCTGCTTGTTTCTGAATTTGCTCTAGGTATGATGTAGTCAATACACGCTCTGTACCGTAGGACTAGGGATTACTCACTTTGAAATGCAACGGTGGATTTGACTTCTGGTGTGATCACCGAAGCATCCTCCGGAAAATATGCAACGCGTCCTTGGACATGACGTTGCAGAGCCTCCGTTAACAGCCAAATCAAAGTCTCAGCATTCTCGCCCTTGGGGCCAAGAAACCAAGCGGAAACAGCGTCACTCTTGTCTCCTTCTGCCATCTTGAAACTGCTGTACTAAGGTCAAAAAATCAACCCGTATTTGAGGAGAGATAGAAGAGAGCACAATTTCTCGGTGAACTCATGACCTTTGACTTTAAAAGGCCTCTTATTATTGACCCTTTCCGCAATTGGATGTAGATGGAATAGATATCATATTGTGGTACCTGCCGATTCCGCGTAAAGACAGACTTGCAAAAACTTGCAGCTACTCCAAGTTCCGCGAAATGAACAAACACCTGCCAAAGGGTGCCAAGAATTGGACAGGATGTTCTGCGGTCGGTGCTTACATCATAAATGCATTACGTCCAAAGTTGGGGAACACAGAATGTTACAGGTTGAGCGCTGGAGAACGTGGCTCCTCTTTCTTATCGAAATCCGGATCCGTTAGCTTGGTGATTTCGAATGAGAATTTCTATATTTTAAAATCTTGAGACTGTATATGCATAACTGCCTACATATGCATCGTTGTATATCAGCGGAGTTTCTCACTCGTTCAACACGTACCTACTTTCTTTCCCCTTCAGCAATCTGCAGCAAATTTTGTGGCCGGTGGATCTGAACGAAGATCCTGGGGCAGCAACGCTTGGATCGTGAAACCAACAATTGTACCAGGCTGGCCACAAACGACGCGTCCTGCTGTTTCGATTCAATGAATCTCGGAAAAGGATAGATCCCGACCGCGTAAAGATTCCAAAAGAATACGATGACAGGAAGACACTTCCACCGAATTCTTTGAAAGGCTGGATCTTTCCAAGACCTCAAGTCCAACTAAAGCTTCACATGTACTTCAGAAAGCATCTCCAGAAGTCCCCGCTCAGAATGGAACCAGTCGGGTGCCCCTGATTAGACCGAAAAAGGCTAGCATAGTTTGTCCAAATTGGACGTTCTCTTGGAGAAGGCGTCAAAATGTGCCTGGAAGAGGAAGCAGCTCAGCTTCATCCTTCGCCTTGGTGAGTATTCATCGTGGTGTGGTCTGTCTCAGCATGTTAGAGAGGAAGTTTAGTTTCCTCAAGGCGGTTCACATCAGATGTTTGGATGGGGGCGAAACAAGATACATACATGAAGACCTATATCAAAACAAAGACTGAGCGCAAGGCTGGAGGAGAAAAGCAGTGGCTGTGCTTTCAACGTGATCGTACACGCGGTTTTCGTTGATGCGCGATAATTTAGGCGCTTAATCAAGTGATAGGTGAAGCCCACTATAACTCCTTATGGTGCTGATCTGGGCACGAGGACCATATGCCCGGGCTCGAACTAGAGACTTTGCGTATGCCAAAGTGCAAAGCTAGTGTGATGCCACCACTACACCACACCGCCCCCGGCGCTGGTACTTCTTTCATTGTTGCAGAGGAACACGAAATCCTCCACATCTTCCTCAAATCACACTGTTTGGATTCTCATAAACTCAATATTATCTCATAATAAATCCCATACAACATTTATCCATATACTGTGAGCCTCGGGGCTTGAGCAATCTCTCGAAGATAGCTAACGTCCTCAACATTTGCTTCCATCGTCGTCACGGCATCTTGGGATACTTGCTTTCTGCATATATGTGATGATGTCCGTCGTCGACAAAAATGGACTGAAGATAAGTATATATTTTTCCTAGTCTCCTCATTTCCATTTGCCCAACCGCGTCTTCCTCAAGCCCTACAAATTCATCAAGTTAATCCTCAGACCTGCTCTAGGTCATTGGGAACAATCCATTGAAATATAAACAAAGCCTGAAAGCCTGTTCCGTTGGTATATACATCACAAAAGTAGTAATACTCTCAGATCGAGAAAATCATAGCCAACCACCTTTCTTCAGTAAACCCCTTATATGTGGTGTATCAGGCTTTATCTCCCCGTTTTGAGGCGCAAAGTATTTGCGGAGGTTCCCGTCGAATTTGACAGGGTAGAACAATCCCTCTTTCTGTCGAAATGATGGAACCACGTAAGTACGAAGATGATTTGCGGGCGTGTCAGAAAGGTGGAATGAATGACATCAAGCCCTACCTTTCGTGTATTTCCCTTTCGTGTAGTCTCACTGGACACTCTGCCGGAGTGCCAATTACCACCAGATGTTCGTACCCAGACTGCTTGGCCTTTCTGTCAAGGGCCGCGGCAGAGGTCAATATCAAACCGGGATGTAAGGTTGTTGTGGTAAGATCATCTTACATGGAAGGTATAAGGCCATGGCTCATCAAGATCATCCGGTAAGGTTTCATTGAGCGTAGATTCACTGTCCCCACCATCGCTCCAGGATTCTAATTCCTCGGGGCTTACAGGGTGTAGAGGATTCCTCGGGTTCCTCGATTGTGAAGCTTTGTGTGATGCAGCTTTTGAGAGTACGCTTGGCATAGTAATAATGATGACAGTCGAATGTAGAGATGAAGTCTGGCAAGCGGCGCTGATATATACCAGATAGGAGATCAGGCAAGTCAATCTGATACCGTTTCAGCGTTTGATTATGATTATTCCTGTGAGGAGATGCTGTGGGGTAAAAAGGCTGAGGGAAGTTGTTTAAAGTGGTGCGGTACAGGAACGGAGCGACGACAAACCCTTTATATATCTGTCAATGAATGCATCCTTGCGGCCACATGCCGTCTATCCCCTTTGTTTTATGATAACAACATTGTCACCATAGCTTTCGGACAATGACCTTTACGACGAAACAACAGAGAAAGCCCGAATTCAGGAATGGCTCTTTTTTGTTTTCAGCTCTTATTTTCTGGAATTGGGGAATTCGTAGGCTTTCCAGCTACAAAATCACAGCACCAAGCCGACGTGACAATGCATATGGGGCGTGTTGTCCTCATTTGCACGGACATCAAAGTGCAGTGAAATTGAGAATGAGAATGTCAAACAGCAGGTCTACTGTCTACACATCATCATATTGTTACAGAAGAATAGAAATAGCAAGAATCCATCTATTTTTGATTTCATCGGGGGTTCCAGCCCTCCCAGCGTATCAAAACTTGTCAAAGTCATCAATCTAAGCCATGACCAGCGGAATATGCGCCGAATCCGAGTAAACAATCGATATCGAAGTGGGCCGTAGTTTTTTAATTAGCTTTAAATTTCTTCCCTATACCGCTTGATCAAGCATTGTCCATAAGACTACGAAGTTTCGTAGAACGGAATCATAGATGGAACTCTCATTCGGGAAGAATCTAGTCTCCGTTGCACTCGGTGTGGCTGGGTAGGTGACAAGCTCACGTTGGACGGTATATTTATGCTGAGGAATCCGGAGCTGAGAAAAAAACCTGAAGTAAGCTGTTCCCGGTAATTTGGATTGAAAGTACCGATTTTAGATACACACACGATGACAGTCTGTAGTTCCACCATCGGAGAAGGTGGCCTATTTGAGCTTACCTAGAGCGCAGATGATTCCTTCCTTGTATCGGCAGTACCTGGCAAAAATTGACATGCCTCGAGCTGTTATATGACTCCGTTCCGTTCGCTAGGCGCTCTCATCGCTGTGTTCCCATGTCTAAATGAGGATAGCCTGCATATATCAGAGTCGTCGTATGAAATATTATATGAGGACAATGATTGCTGGTGGGAGGATGAGGCCTTGAGGTGTCGAGACTAGGCGCTTATTTCCTCAACTTTCCAAATCAGGATGTTTATCCTTCCGATCCAAACAAAGCTCTCCTGAAAGAACTTCCGCCGTGTTGAGATCAGTTTCCTGTTCAGCTCTTAATTCTCCAGTTTCTATCCAGTGGCAAACGATTCCCTCAAATGGCAAATTCAAACAGTCTAGACGTAAGCTGTGTCCTGTCTATCACGACCGCTCTCTAAATGTACTATGGTTAAGTAGCGCGCTATTGAGATAGTTCAGAAAGCTATCGACGAAGATGTCAAACAGAATTACGATAGTGCATACAAACAATACATGAATTCGTTGGATTATTTCATGCTTGCGTTGAAGTGTATGTCCCTCTAGCCACTCTTATAATTCTATAGAACCCTGCTTATTGCGCTTTCCAGATGAGAAGAACGAGAAATCAAAACTACTGATCCGGACAAAGATCAATGAATATCTCTCTCGTGCGGAAACCTTAAAGGAACATATGAATGCACAAAGCGAGAAGCGAGGCAAGAGTGCGGTAGGGGCCAATGGTAGCAGTACGGGTATAGGTCCAAACGGCAGACAGTGTGTATTTAACTTCGTTTCTTGCTGAGACCATTTCCTCTTACAATAACCTTCATGTCAGAAAAGAAGATGGAGATGATCCTGAAATGAAGAAGTTGCGCGACAGCTTGGCTGGTGCGATTATATCTGAGAAGCCGAACGTTAAGTGGGACGACGTTGCCGGACTTGAGGGCGCAAAGGCTTCGTTAAAGGAAGCCGTTATCCTGCCACTCAAATTTCCACATCTGTTCACTGGAAAGCGTACACCATGGAGAGGTATACTACTGTATGGCCCACCAGGAACTGGAAAATCATACTTGGCGAAGGCTGTAGCAACCGAAGCGAAGAGCACCTTTTACAGTATCAGTTCTAGTGATCTTGTCAGCAAGTGGCAAGGAGAATCAGAACGGTGAGATGGTTCCACAATGTTTATTTAGCCTTCGCTCATCTTACTACATACAGGCTTGTCAAGCAACTATTCCAACTTGCACGAGAGTCAAAACCATCCATTATTTTCATAGACGAGATAGACGCGCTCACAGGGACCCGGAATGAATCTGAATCTGAAGGATCCAGACGAATCAAAACTGAGTTCCTTGTCCAAATGAACGGTGTGGGTCATGACGACACAGGTGTTCTTGTCCTCGGTGCAACCAATATACCATGGCAGTTGGACAATGCTATCAAACGACGGTACGTAATTTGTTCGTTACCACTACCCCTGCAGCTTAGAAGGAAACTGTCGTCCAGGTTTGAGAAGAGGATATACATCCCTCTCCCTGGCCCTGACGCTCGGCGGCGTATGTTTGAACTACATGTTGGTTCCACACCCTGTCATCTTGGCTCAAAAGACTACCGCACACTCGCAGACCATACAGAAGGGTATTCTGGTTCAGATATTGCCATCGTCGTTCGAGACGCACTCATGCAGCCTGTTCGAAAACTATTATCTGCTACACATTTCAAGAAAATCCCCGATCCCGCTGATTCTAGTGTGCTAAAGTGGACGCCCTGTTCACCGGGTGACCCCGACGCGGAAGAGAAATCCTGGGAGACTATTGAGTCAGATGAGCTAATCGAACCACCCTTGAAGTTGGCCGACTTTATGAAGTCACTGGAGACGAACAAATCTACATGTACAGCAGCCGACATTAAGAAACATGATGATTGGACTAGAGAATCAGGTACGTGTTCTTGTCATTATTCAAGATACTCAGCCGGACACGTCCACAACTCATGTCCACTGCAGGTAATGACGGGGCGTGATGGTGATGGTATTAGAATGTCATTTCAGGTGTTGTATATCACTGTATAAATTATTTTACTCTCTCTTGATTTTCCTCAGTACTCTACTTTTCGTTCGAAAAAAGAGGGCGTTTGAGTTGCACTGAATAAATGTCCCTCAATCACACATAAACGTACTAATTTTGAACTAATCTAACCCCGAGGTCAATAGATTAATCGTCATTTTCGTCCCAAATGACGGCGAGATAGATTGCTTGGTTGAATAATCCCAGAAAGACTCACCCACGTGCTTGACGCTCTTTGAGATAGCGACGGGCTGAAACCACCTGCAAATACCACTCTAATATCCTCACATCTCCGCGGAAGGGGTAAAGTATATCGGTCAGGTGGACGCCATTAAGCGAGAAGAAGCAATATGCTAGAGACATAGCAGGGCCTGACGGAGCGTGCCTTTTCACCGTCAAGTGCCGTGTTCGACCAGCGAAATCCAAGTTGATATGATAAGTTGTTCACATAACCCGCTCCTCAACGCGAGGACGGTCACTAAAGCCACCTAGCGGTAAACTCGGATTCCGGCGATTGTTATCTGGGCGCAATTGCATTCATAACCGCTGCAAATTGACGTCCTCCTTGACCCACCCAAGGTTTTTTAAGATGTTGGTATTTACCCTATGTCCCCCTCCGTTTGCTGATAAGTCCAGTAGACAACTACCTCCCAGCAGAGTATCGTCTGTACATAGAAATTCACCGACAATTACAACTCATGTCTCCCAACCAACAGCTAAACTTAACCGTGTCCTCCGAGGTACTGAAGGAATCGAGCCCCCAGTCGGGACCCACAACACCAACACCAGCTCCACCATCGATTTTCACTCTCATGTCGCGAATGCCCTATATTCCTCCTGCTTCTGCTGCGTTGAAACCATCCAATTCGTCACGCTCTTCAGCGGATCATACAAATCTTCTCACCGAGGATGTGCTTCAGAATCTAGACCAGGAGCTGAAGAAGGAGAAATTAGTAGGTCCAGGGACGCTAAAGACAAAGGCCTCATCAGATATATCCCAAACGACGTTGAGCTCCTTGACCATTATCTCTGCGAACAATTTGTTTTTCTCCCCAACATCAGGGTGGGACGATATCAAAATGTAAACGGAGTAGATTTGAAGAGATTCGAAGTGTGCAGGATAAAGCCCCGCGGATTGGACTACGGTAGGAGGCAATTGAAATAATGTTCGTTGTGCCTTTCGATTTACTTGTGTGTACGATCAAGTTGGGGAGATTAACTATCACATCTGACTTTGTCTGTGGAATGGCAGTATGTACTTGCGAAGGGGTCAACTTACATCAGCGTGACGTACAGTTTAACCTTCGGAAGTCTTAGATACCAGTTACCTTCGACCTCCTTTGACTCCTACCACGACCATGCAGGAACCCGACGAAAGCGAAATAGTTGAAAGGGAAACGATTGACCTCTATGATATCGCCCTCTTGCTCAACTACGAACGAGCCTCGTCTGAACCTCGATTCAGGAATTCTAAACTTCGTGAGGTCGCAACGCACGAATTCGATTTTCGGAGCGTGATGATCAAAACTCCCCTCTGGACTGCTCATAAGGGGGCCAAAGACGGATTCGTTTTTCAGCGAATTAAACGAGCAATCCATGATTCAGACGAGTCGGAACCCGATCTTCCATCGAACATATTGTCGCCACAGGTCATGTCCTCGCTGGCGAGAGATATCACCCAATTAGCACCTAGTCGTCTTGAAACCATCTATTGGCAAGCTCGAGGTCATGACGGATGTTTCAAATCAGTCGCCATCCTCCAGTATTTTCTGGATCTCTACGCCATTGATCCATTGCTGCGAATCAGACTTGCCAACGGACGAGAATATGTTACCTCAAGTTCTCCTACCAGTATCTCTATTGTAGAATACGATCTCTTGGTGGTTAAGCATCTTACCCTCGCGGTAGTATTGCCAGATAACCAGACGTATATCACGGGCTCGTCGGACCAACCAAGATTTAGACATGCTGTTGTATCGTTCGATTCGCACCCATACAATGGTGACAACGAAATAATTCTGGATATGGCGTCGATGCAATTTGGTGAAACAGGTCGTGGCCCAGGTCGTAAAGGGAAGTGCATGTTTGTCTTGGAAAGTCTGGGTGACTATAAGAAGAGGCTCTTGACTGTTGCTGGTGGCTTTGAGAAGGCCAAAGTATCCTCTCGTATAACACCCGACCCTAACCAGGCCAACGAAGCTTGGATGTGGAAGGTTGCCAAGAAAGCGAAAGAACGTTGGGAAAAGAGAGGGGAGCATCATTGGTGTGGACATTGCGGTCGACCACTAGCAAATGGACCAGGACTGAAGAGATGCTCTCGGTGTCGTCAAGTATATTATTGTGACGAAGAGCATCAGAAGATGGCTTGGTCATCTCACCATAAAAGTTGGTGCCGACAAGCCTAGTTTATATCCATATTGTAACACAAAAGTTCTGGTTAAGTACTGTACACATACATCTACTTGCACGAGAACCGACAGCAAGATTGTACTTACCAACGCAAACTGACAGTCGGCACAAGAAAACTGCACTAGAAAGGGTCAATACTCAATGTAGGAAGTTTAAACTTTTGCGTACAATCAGGACAGCATTCAATAGCCAGCCATTGCTCCTCCTCCTCCTCCCATCATACCCGTAGTATTCTGCATATTCATGTCAATGTGACCGTGGTGGTGGGCGTGATGGTGATGGGCATGGTGCATCGACTCCGGTATGGCATAAGGAGTCGGTATAGTGGAGGCTTCGAATGTAGCATGCTGTACTAGATCACGTTGGAATTGTTTGATGCGTCGATACCTTACCAGAGCAGCTATACTTGATAGTGCAAAGACGACTGGGTGTGTTCTTGAGTTAAGTAGAGAGAAAGAACTTGATGCGAAAGTTAGGAACTGTCGATAAAAACTCACCGACCGCGATAACCACGAAAATAATGATGAATGTAGATGCGTTCGTTGTACTAGGAGCACAACTGGGAAATCTCATAGATCAGGCCTGGAACTTCTCTTGTATGTTTGAATACTTACTTTTCGAAGCACTCCTGACAATATGCAGGGTGTATCCGTACTATCGAGAACGCCAGTAGCGCTAAAGTTGTTGAATACATATTGGGCAATGAGGCTCAATGAGCCATTAAGCACCACGCTTATATGTAGGAAGGGAGATGATCTTTATCAATTCAAAGCTGTTAAGGTGGAGGGGATCCAGAACATCGACTGGCTGTCCGACCAAAGGTCGACTTTTGAAACTAATACGATGAGTGACACGTCCTGATCTCGCTGATGAAGCTGTAAGGGAGCGTCAATTTCTTGTAAGGCCATGCGATGTGGTATCCTAGGTATCAATTCTCAATCAAAGGTATCCAAACTTGGAAGGAATGTTCCAAAAGAGATGTCATTTGACACATTAAAAACATACATAGTGAGGAATTAGCAGAGGACGGGAAACTAGTAGCCCCACCATCTTTTTTCTAGATATCGTAAGGGAGGGTATGTGACGGCGGTAAAGGCAAACGCGAGTTCGAAACCTGCGATCATGATGGTTAAAAATTCACGTCCGGGTATATATACGAGTGGAGTCTCACCGATATCGCCACCGAATTCTGGATCGCCAATCATACGTCCGATAACACCTACATACCATACTTGAGCCATGCCTAGAACAGCACCTGCCACACCGCAACCCAAAGCTAGGAAACTGGCAACGCCAAGCGGGAGTTTCTTCCAGTTGTTGAAATCGTCGGGGACGTAATTTGACCATTTGCCCTTGCGGAAGATGAGGTGCTCCTCAATGAGGATAGTTGAGAAGATCGCAAGCCAGTAGGAGAGAATGACAAGAAGAGTGTCTAGCCATTCTTCGAAATGACTTGCGCCAACGATTGCGAGGACGATATAGACGACACTTCCCAAAATCACAATAACGATACGGGGTATCGCTTGGGCATAGGGATGTAAATTCTATCGTGATATGATTAGTATGTTTCTGGTACTATGCTATGATCTGCATGCGCAAAAAATATACCTGGAAAGTCAAAGCTAAGGAATACATGTTGGGAATGTTGTTAGCCACGATACTCATTGCTAAAATAACCAGTAGGAAGGACCCGAATCCGCCCATTGGTCCTGCTAGACCGGCACCCAATAGACCACCCACGGAATTATCGTTGTAGGCGTCTTCCCATGTTGTCTTTTGGGCGAAAGTCGTCATGGCTGCGGCACCGAGAATTTCAACGAGAATAAGCGGAGTGTTGAGACCGAGATATGTCCAGAAAAATATCTTATATGAAGACATATCTTCTGGCATACGAACTGTGTAATCTGCGGCCAAACTGATGACAAGAAGTATTAAATCACATATTTCTGTAAGAGTATGACCTTACCTCGTCCATCCAAGAGCAAATCCAGCTGATGATCGCGTAAGTACGTGAAAACATTTACAAATTGGCATGAACTTACCAACTGTCGCACCAAAGGACAGTACATTACCAGCCTCAACACTACCTGCACCTCCGAAATCGCTCTCGGCGAATCGCGCTATCTGACCCAGATAGATAAAAAATATGACCACTACCTATGTGGGTGTGAACAGACAAGGATTGACGTTTTGTGAAGCGTCTTACCGGTATCCAAGAGTATTGTTCATAGAGGTGCACCACACGGTAGCCCATGAACGAGACCACGATAGTGAGGATCGCAATCACCACGATTCCTGCTGCGGTAGGTATCTGGTGTGACGTGCTCACGGCGCGCAATGTCTGAGCCCCCACAATAGAGTTGACAATCGACCAACCGACACATGCGATACAATTTAGCACGATCGGAAGCTGTGCGGTGGCGTATCCGAAAGAAAATCGCGATAAGGTGAGCTGACGAAGTCCAAGCTTTGGTCCCCATGTGGAAAAGTACGCGACAGGAAGAGTACATAACAAATTGAAGAATATGATGGTAAGAGCAGCTTCTTTGAGTCCGAGGAAGAAGATAGATTGTGCTAAGACTCCGATCGCAAATGTTGATATCTTGAATGAAGGAATAGATTTATAAAGACGTTAGATATAAAACGCCGAACGATCAAATTTGAAACGTACTGTCATGTTTGCAGCTAGCCACATCCAGAACGGTGCCAAAGGAGCTATTGGAAGATAACAGGAAATTGACAATACTGTATACCACGAAATTTTCGGATGAGGCCACTCACAAGTCTGCGTTCTCTCGTCTGGAAGAACGCGCTCAATACCGCGAGCCTCTACTCCATATTTGTCCAAAAACAGTACTATGGCCCAAAGTTTCGCGAATTTATCCCGAGGGACATTGTCGTCCATGCCCTCTAAAGCCTGTGCCTCGTTTGCATTGAACCTATTCAAAACATCTGTGGTCAGTGAACAGAAGCAGGAGTAAGCCCTCTGACTACACTGACAACCCTGGCTGATGCGGCGCCTTTTCCAAATCCATCTCTTCCTTCGACGTGGACGCACTAGACGATTTTCGGCCAGTGTCGGACATGGTGGAGATACCTCAGGAGGGTATGGGTATGGGAAGTATGTAGCACACAGCTAACGAGCGGGACGAGGATGAGGAATAAATTTTTTTGCGCGCATGGTCCATGAGTTTAAAAAGGTTTGGCAGTGGGAAAAGGATGTACATATTTCCCCAAGACGGAGAAAAGAATCCCATCATTGATGATTATTGCACTTAGTCGTGACATATTGAGTACCTGGTGCACTCCTTATCTATTGCGACGTACATGTGCTTCCCCGGTGCTTCCCTTCTGCATTTGGAGGAAGCGGATTTTTTTTGAATGTTGGCTTGGCTTAGTCTTCTGGAACAAATGCACAGTAACACACACCTAGCTATACTTGGATTTATGAACCGAAACATCGGGGACTCAAGGAGCGTCAACTGTTTAGAACAAGTCTTCGGCCGTCACAAGTTTGGCGTTTTATGGATCCAAGACAAGTTCGGGAAGCAGATAGAATAACGAGCTTGACGAAAAAGGGAGTATCTTTGGGCCGTAACTTGAACTCGGAAAAGGCTAGAAGTCGTCGAATACGATCCAAAGATGCCTAGCGCTAACAATGGCCCACGATTTTCAAAGCTCATCTCCTGTTGTCATCGCCGATGATTATTCACGGAATTCACAAGTCGTATGATAGCTTGGAACTGAGAAGGTTGAGGGGTCATGAAAGTGAAATCTTTGTTGCAATCAACATTCGGATTCAACCTTTCCTTAGATGCCCAAAGTATGAACAGTGTGAATGAACGTCAAACAAGCAGGCGTTCTACAGTCACCTGCACGAAGCTCGAATGGGCTCACAGAATATACACACGCAATAAGCAAAGTGAGACAAAGACTAGAGCGTGAACGAGAGAGCAGCAGAGCTATACTGTCAGCGATAATATCAACGTATCATCAAATGAAGATGAACGATCGAACAACTCTGTCATGGTGAATATTTCGTAGTCGATAATTTCAGGTGATTCAGAGCGATCCATATGCTGTCGATAAGGATAAGTATGTATCGTATTGCAGACTACTTTGCTCCTATGGTGCGCGGATGCGCCGAGCGCGACAGAACGGATTCTCCTAACATACGGAATCTCCAGCGTTCCGCCGACAAAGGACATCGCTGATAGTTACAGCTATGGAACAATCCGTCTTGTAGCCTCATGCTTGATGAATCAATCTTCAGTCAGATCGTACAAGGTAGTGTTTTGAAAAAGATGAGGAATGACTCACTTAAATAGGCTTTACTGCATCGAGCATATACTTTGTGGCTTCAACAATGATCTCGTGTTCAACTTTGTGTAATCTCTCCTCGAATGATTCCAGTGGTTCTTCTGCTTCAATCAGAACTTCCCTGACAATCAACGGTTCTCCTCGATCAACCGCTTTCACAACCTTATGCACCATAACTCCAGAGTGTTTAATTTCACCTTTTTGGAAAGCTTCGTAGGCACGTACAATGGCATTGGTACCGTCGAATGCTCCTGGTAATGCGGGATGAAGGTTGATCACCGGGATAGGTTGTCGCGAAACAGAGGAATCTGTGTCCGTCTTGACACCATATAACAGGTCAAGGAAGCCATCTCCGAAGACATGCATCCAACCAGCAAGCACTACGAGATCTGGATTTTCCTTCAACACGATCTTCGCGACTTCAGCATCGTAATCGTCCCGTGTTTTGCCTGGATTGGCTTTGAGATAAGGCTGCAATGCGAGGTATGCAGTAGGAATCGGGGGAGTTGCGTGTTGTGCCCGGGTAAGACCATACGCGGCTTTACGATTCGATAAAACAAGAATTATTTGGGTGTTGGGGAGCAGCGGTGTATTTTGTGCATCGATCAAAGCTTGGAGATTTGTTCCTGTACTCAAGGATTACTTACAGAAACGTCGGAGGAGAGTTTTGAGATACCTGAACCTGATATGAGCACTACGATGCGCCTGATGTTGGTCATAAGTTGAGCTTCATTATCGCGCTGACTATTACTATTAGAAAAAAATTCAGGACTTGCTTTGACCTCGGGCCGGTTGGCCGATGAAACTGGGAAGGTTTGACTTATGTACATAACGACTCAAGGATGAGGAAGCTCTCTATCATCGAATGCTGACTTCCTAGAGTATTGGACACTATCTCAGCTTCCCTATCGAAAGTTGTTCACCCTATCGCTGTCAGACCGGAATGAATTTTAATTAAAAGCAAAATTATTCGATGAACTGGGACGATATTATAACTTGAATGGGTTTGCCTTTGACAGTGCGATCATTGGCTTGAGAAGTTGGAATCAAGGAATCAATGAAGGACTGAGAGTATCAAGCCACCTCTTGATTCAGGCGTGTTGATGACAGCAAACATCATGATATCCTTCAAACTATCCGGAAAGTATGGGCCGCGGCTGTTCCTCAATGGGACCGCGTCGGTTTATTTCCTTTCCTTTTTCCAAAGGGATTCCATCTTGGCCGTAGAAGGTCGTAGAGGTGGGTGAATCATAAATCATGATACAGTTGATGCGTTTTGTGAAAGTCAGTTGTTTATATCTTGTATGAAATGTCAGTACTAAACAGTAGGAGGATAACGGGCGTGAGTCACCCTCAAAAATCCTACGTACCCGGTGAATCCAGGATCTATGTATATCGGACACTGTTCGATTTTTTGATTTGGATCACCTACTAAGTCTTCCCGAAAGCAATTATGAAGGTGGATTCTGCGTGAACAACGTGGACAGATCGAGTATGAGTAGGTGTGAGTACATTTGAGTGGTGATCCGGAAACATTCGAGGACAAACGGAACGATGATATTCTGGGGTATCAATTGCGAACTTCATGAAGAAAGAAAAAATTATAAGAATAACATGTTACCTACAGTGGTATCAATGCACTTTTCACAAGATATGAATAAGGACGTCAAGCACTTGTAACCAGTCGGATGGTGGTAGAATGTCAAGATTTGAAAAAGTAGATAATTTAATTTCGTCATCCCCGTTCCGCCTCTACCACTGCCAGCGATTTCCTTCATCTCCACCAGATATATCCCTTATCATAACACTTATTCTTTCATTTATTTCAAAAATTCCTGGCTCTCTGCAATGCCAGTAACTCATTCCGTTCCAGTTTCCCATCAGGCACCCCTCCACACTGTTCGTAAACACGAACGCGACGGTGAGAATCACGATTCACCCTTTTTTTCATCTTCCAACATGGTAGTTTCCTAACTATTTATTTCTATGTAAGAACCTGTTATCATCTTGCAGGAATCGGCATCAGAAGACGAGCCTCAAGTCTACGTTCATTACGTCAATTTAGAGAAGAGAAATGATGAGTGGGTACCGAAATCTTTGCTACAACCCATGCCATCGACTTCGACGTTCAATGGCGCTGTGTCGTCCAAGAAGCGGAAAAGGTCTTCATCGAAAAGGCCCAGTGCATCTGCTTCGCGTAGCTATTCAGCGTTGAGTGACGAGGATAGTTTAGAAGGACGTGATACGAATGGACAGCCCGCGAAGGAAGTTGTCATGACTGAAGAAGAGTATGATCTCCAGCATCACAAAAAGATCAATACTCGTCGAAATTTTGCGCAAGTTTGTGTTGGAGAGTGGCTGATAAAGACTTGGTGCGTTGAGTGTTGCTTCTACAGCCTGTTTGAACTTTGCTCATGTTCCATGTTCAGGTATTTTTCACCGTATCCTCTCACTGAAAACGAAGACTCAGAGTCGAGCATTGCTTCACAAGAAAAGGCAATATCAGCTGTCAATCGAATACCAGGTGTCTACAGAATCACTAATCGCTCTCATGGACGAACATCCGATATGCTTGCAGGAGGTATGGGAAGACTAGTAGAGAAAGAGATATTATATGTATGCGAGATGTGCTTCAAATACATGACTGACGCTCCTACTTGGGAGTTGCACAAGGTACGTTTAGTGGTGCATTGAATACCTTGCTCGAGCACTAACCTCTTGTCATCAGAAACATTGCACTGTCAGTCATCCTCCCGGGCGAAAGGTATATCAACGCGGCGCTCATACTATCTGGGAAGTCGATGGAGCCAGAGAAAAGGTACATACGTTCTTCGCCTCATACTCATCGGACTGATATGTTTTCAGTTATACTGCCAGAATTTATCTCTGTTTGGGAAACTATTTATAGATATAAAGACGTTGTTCTTCGACTGCGACAATTGTGAAATGTTCCGTTTGACTCCATCTGAATACGTCTCATGTGCGGACTCGCTACAGTTTTATTCTACATCCTCACTGATGCTACAAGAAACAACGACCATATGCTCGGCTTCTTTTCCAAGGTAATTTTCTTTTCTACTCTTTGTTCGAGGACTTGCCTTGATGTAGTCTGGTAGGAGAAAGTGTCTTACGATGACTATAACTTGGCATGCATAATCACTCTTCCGCCCTTCCAGCGAAAAGGATTCGGTAGACTCATGATTGAATTTAGTAAGTGGTGAAAGGTCTTCGAGAAGGTTTAGCATTACCTGCTCTCCAATACAGGTTACGAACTCTCCAGGCGGGTAGGAAAAGCTGGAACCCCCGAACGACCACTTTCCGATCTTGGCTTACGCAGTTACCTCGCTTATTGGGTTTCTACATTGATACGTTTCTTTCGGTGAGTTTGTAACTTCGAAGTATGGTTTGGTCCCAAACGGTCCCAAACGCGTTCTGTATAGCAAACTCTTAGAAGTCATGCCGATCTCCACTGGCCCAAATCCAGTCATCAGCAGGGGAACGCCGCCTGATTTTCGCAGTCCATCCCGAGAGCTGTCTTCTGACGAGGGTTCTGCATATCGACGACGGAAGAGGAATAAAGGTTGGCAAGGAGAGGCATCTGAAGATGAAGTCATAGAAGATATCGATGGTATGTAAAGATCTTTGAGGCCCTTGCACCTTCTTGCACCTACTTCGTATAACACGGCTAAAATACGCTTTCTGCTATTTACAGAAAAACTCGCTTCCTTCCGCACCTTTATCACAACTCGTAACCTCGACGGCAGTGCTTCCGTCCATCTCAAAATTCAATGCTCATTAGCTGACATTGCTGATGCGACAAATCTACGCGTAGACGATACCGCGTTTGCGTTAAATGAGATGGGAATGTTGAAGAGATGGGGGAAATTGTCAGGTTCGGATGATGAGCAGCCTATGGTTGTTTTGACTCGAGAGATAGTGGAGAAGGTCGCGCAAGAGCGAGGGGTTAAGGACGGATCTGTGTTGCACTTGAGTCATGTGAAGCTTTAACCTCATTTTGTATTTTCTTGCATACTGTTTTTTTTGTGATATTAGTCCAACTCAATTACATCAGAGTTTTTTTTCGAGTGAAATTTCAAGACTAATATCGGCTAGCGTGCCGCAAGCCCATTTGGGAAATCCATCAATCGGATCCGTAAGCCATCAAGCTGAGCGAAGTGCCGTTATCGACGAACGTTCTACCTCTAATGATCATCTATGGCACGCTGCCGCCGCCGACAGCCACGTAGATCTCTGGAACATCTTGCTCGTGCAGCTGCTGACCTTGAAACTCTTGCCATTTTATTGCTCAGTGATGCCAACAACAGTGAAGAAGAACTCGTAGCTCTCGCTATCTTGAAGATAGCACTTTCCGAAGACAAGGATGCTCAATGTAGCTCGAGATATGGCAGTCGTGGATCTTATAGTTGGAAGAAATGCGGAGAATTCTTTGATTTATTGCTTCATTCATTCCCTGTTTGCTGGTTTAAAGCATGGCTAAAATTTTCACTAAATATTGTTTCTGTTAAGATCATGTACACCGTGTAACCGTGCCAGAGGCTACAAGGTGTCTAAGTGTGGAGGGTCGAGTGGGACAGTAGTGAAGTTATTAACAACACCGCTGTTACGCCGTTAGTCCCCGGAGAATGAGAACAGAGAAGGTGAGAACCAGGAGCAGCCAAGTCGGAGCGGCGGTAATGCCGACAACAGGGAGCGAACCAAAGGACTTCTAAGTCCTAAGGTCAGAGCGAGAAGTACTTCAAGGCGACGAGCCTGAAGACTTATAGGCAAGAGAGGATGAACTAAGTTGAAGAGGAGATCTAAATTGATAATTAAACTGAGGAACTAAAGTACAGTACAGGAGTATTTATATCAACTACTTGGCGGCTCGGAGCGAAGCGCCAGACTAGCTAATAGAGGCTGTACATTTAGTACCGTCAGGGTAAGGAATAAGACAATAAAACTAGACTAAGGCAAAAGGGAATGTGTAGCGAGAAAGAACAATAAAATAAAGATTACAATAAGTCCAGATCTTCAGAAAGCCGACACTGGCGGTAGGCGCCAAGCATGGTCTTGACAGTTTCAGAATGGGTCGTGATGCCTTCTGGCACCTGCATGACCTTATTGCTGCTGATGCAGCTTTCAAATCCACAGCAAATCATCCTCAACGCCCTGTCTGCTATCAGCTGGCCACATTTCTATGCAGAGTTGGGGCTGAAATGGTGGTGAAGACAGCTAGTGTAATGGCAGTCGCTGAGGGCTCTGTATACAACTATGTACAGTGTGTCATTGGTGCAATACATCGTTTACGGTCTGATTACCTTGCATGGCCTGGAGAAGCTCGAAGAGACTTCATTTCTGAGCAGTTTGCTGAGCAAGGATTTCCAGGCTGTCTTGGGACAGCAGATGGGTGTCTGTTTAGACTCATGAACCAACCACTTGTCAACCCATATGCATATTGGTGTAGGAAAAAGTTTTATGCGGTGAGTGATTGTTGATTCGTTCTTGGCTCATTTCTTATGTCTCAAATAGTTGATCATGCAAGCCACAGTTGATCATTGTGGCGTGTTCACATCACATGAACTGGGATGGCTAGGTTCTGTTCAGGACAGTTGGGTTTTTTGAAATTCACATCTATGGTTGCACCGCGAGAAATATTTTCATGCACATGAATACATATTGGTTGATAAAGGTTCGTCAATATAGTCCTCTGCCTCATTCCTTGACTGAAGCTCCCGTACTGCAGGATATCCATTGATGAAGTTTACGATCTGCCCATTCAATGACTACAATCTCACATCAAATCCAGTTGAAGCATGTTGCCGCAAAAAGTGGAACTGTCAGCTCTCTTGCATGCGCATTTTTGTTGAGCATGGATTCAGTCGTCTGAAAGGCTGATTCCCTATACTACGCTGCATTCCCAGCCGTCACTTGGGCGAGGCCTATAATGCACGTTCCTATTCTTGATGTTCCTTCGCTGTGCAACCACCAGCTTCAGCTCTTCCTGTTTTGCTTTTTCCTCTCGTTTGTCCCTCTTTAAAGTGAGCTCATAGTTCTTATACTCCATCTCTCTCGCCACCTTGTTTTTGTCCTGGATTGCTCCAACAGCATCTGCGAGGAATTTATCATAAGTGATTTCTTCTTCATCATCATCACTGAGGTAATTTCTTTTTGTCTTCTTATTCTTTTTCTTCTGCTTTTTCTCCTCGTCATCACTACTACTTTCGGGCTCAGAAATGCTGGACATAGAGTTCATATTTTGGCCATGTACAACACTACTATCATCATGGGCTCTAAAATAGATGTGTTATTAATGCAAGAGAGGACAGAAGTCATGGAATGCACACTTTATCCAAGAGCTCGAAGATCTTTGAAGCTTCAAATGCATCCAGGACCCTCTCCGAAAACTTGGCTTTCTCCTGTCTTGCTATTCGCTCCTTGCTTTTATCATCCTCACCATGATCTGCATCATCATCACCTCCACCTGTATGCTCCTGGCACTCACAAACAGCCTCGTATTTCTCCCACAATGCTTTCCATGCATTTGAGAGTTGTGTAGCAGTGTATTTGGTCTTGAAAATGTTCGAGGCAGCCTGGAAAGCAGTACGTCAACTCAGCAATACTGATAGATGGATGAACACTCACATTAATCATCAGGGCACCCTGTCGCAACTTAAAATTCTTCCATCGTTTGGGACGAGTGAGATATTCCACCAGTAAAACCTTGTTTTCCTCCGAAACTCCAGACTTCTTTTCATCACCAGGATCCTTCAAGACTGCTGCTTTCATGTCCTCTGGTGAGAGCATCTCAATCTCTACATTCGAGTCACCACCGTCTCTACGGTTTGTTGACCCAGATTTACTCCCTGTTCCCAGGGTTTTTTTTTGTTTCATTTTCTTCTCCTTCTTGTCAATGTCGCATTCATTGGTCATTGTTTTCTTCCTCTCTTCATCAATTTTCAGAAGCTCTGCAACTGTCTGATCATTCTCCTTCTGAGCTACAGGTACTGTTGGATGGTGCAGTGTGTTGATATTGAATGATCGTCATAGTCCTGCTGATTCCACCAATCATCAGACCAGTGTTCTGGCTGGTGAAGTAGACCATGAGATTGGAATGTGGAGGGCATGTTATCTCACGGAGGGTTTGGTAGATACACTCCACTTCGAAACAGTGTCGAAAAATTGTAAAGATATGTTTCGGACAGTGCACTGCAGGCAGAGCTCGGAGGAGGTTGTGTGGGCCTGGGTCGAAGTGACTGGTAGTGCTGTGTTGGTACTATAGGTTGCCTATATTGGTGTCTGTCACTTTGCTGTCCCTGCTGAGGCGTCGTAGGGATAACATGGCCCTCTGTCCTCACTACTGCTTGCTCTGCAAGAAGTTCCAAAGCGTTCATTGCTAGTTTGTAGAACAAAAGTTTTCCGAGGGCATGGATAACTGAGATACCGCAATTACACAAGCAAAGCTTAGCGACGTCAAGATATATTGCTTCCAAAATTTCACTCAAAAAAAAAACTCTTAATTGAGTTGGACTAATATCTACCTAAGGTTTTCTCAAGCGCAAAATATATTATTTTTCAAGAAATGTGCGACAATTTAAGATAATCTACAACAGTCAATACAGCAGTGTTGGACGGTCACTCGGTCATGGTCTCAGGTCAGATTTTGGCGACCTTGCCCATGACCACTGGTCGGTCGGCGACCTTGCCAACACTGCAATACAGGACATCATACAATATATTTCACTGGTTTTGTGACAATGTCCGACCAGGGGGCACCACAGGATAAAAGCGCTGAGATCGCAATACCCGTTGGGGGTTGTTTGGCAACAGCTTTAGTTGCCGTATTGCTGTGTTGCCGATCAGCGCCGTGTCTCGCGTAGTGATCTATCCTGCTATCTATGTTTTGATACATGTCCACTACTTTCTGCGACTGAAAGAGCCCGTTTCCGTGCCAAAATCTCTTCTTGAAGGTCATCAGACATCAGAATGCCATACCTATCTCTGTACTCAATAGTTAACTCTTCATCAATCCCCAGTGCACTCTCTTCCTCCCGACTTGTATATGTTGCAATGATAAAATCAAGTGGTACTTTGGGTAATGAAATCTCCCCATTATCACCTCCTGTTGAATGTTCAGAAAGAAGATGATACAATGCATTGTACTTCCAGAATGTCCATGTTTCACCAGAAAGAGATGGCGGACAAAGTGGACAGTGCATTGGCACATTAGTACAGGGACTGGAGATTGACCATGTTGATGCGCTAGTATACCGCATTCTGGTATAATGATAATCACAGTTAGACTCGATCTGGGGCTGTTTTTTTCCTTTTGGGTCGACCACAATCCGGCTCCAGCAATTGAATTGATCTGAGTCGCATCCACACCAGCCACATGGATTTGGTCTCATCTTATCTGCATAGTTGCACCCTGAACCCATATCTTCCCTAAGCATGAGTAAGATGTGTCCTCCAACATGTCTCCGCATGTCTGCAAGCTTCTTATACAATCCACATAATTTGAATGGAACTCCCTCCTTTGCATCTTTTTTAGAGACCAGGACCTTGGGTGGGAGATCTCTAACTTGGAACTGGTAGTCCCCATTTCCATCACGGTAAGGAAGGTGAGATTTTGTGATAGAGGAGGCTGGAAATACAGGGAGAACTTCGAAGTTGGAAATGAGCTCATCACTCTCAGGAGAAAGCAAGGACCATGCATATGAGCATGAATCCAGAAGCTCTTGATGTGATATTTGCCATGTAGCTGTCAGTTGTGATGACTTTGAAGCCTTGACTGCAGTCACAGAAAGTGGATGGACAAGATATCCTGGAATAGTGAACTGATACTGCTTGTGTGATGTTATTGAAGTATCACCTGAATCTGAGGCAATTTGGACATAATTTCCAGTCCATTCCCATGCCTGAACATTCTTGACATATTCTACAACTGGTGTCAATGCCAAAATCTGTGCAACAACAGATGGACACTGATCTCCTTTAGTTTCTAAGTCATCCATCAAACACTCTGATAGGAGTGCATTACTCCGAGTGCTACTTGGAATTGTAAAGCCCACAACAGAAATTACTGCCAGAGAAACTGTAGTTCCGGTTCCTTTTCCAATTCGGACAAGAACAGCAGCAGGATCACCAGATTTCATTAGGTCCTGATCAGCTCTGTCATCATCCCATTCAACAGCTTTCCTGCGGAAGTCATCCAATGTCACACCACGGGCACGGAGAGTCTGCATGGCTACCTTCCGTTGAACTTTTGAGTTGCCACACAGGACCCGGACGAGTGAACTCTTCAAATACTTGCGCTTCTTTGAAAAATCACTGTCATCCTCCACTTCAAGAAACTGATCACCCCTCTCATCTGGTTTGGCTGAGAATGCATCATGCAATTCGAGATGATCTTCGAGATTATCATCAGGACTCGGAGTGGAAAGGGGCTCTGATGTCACCTCGGTATCCTCCTCAACAGAACGGTCGAGATGTGACCCTTCATCATCTTCAAATGAGCTACCAACATATCCACTCCCCATCGGACGTAAGATATCAACATCCGGATGTACAAAAATGTGTTTGAAATCAACATAACCGGATTGACCAAAAAGATCCACAAGAAGAGCATTGGCCGCATCAGCTCCAGCCTTCCAGGCTTTTGCTAGATCTACGTCACCAACTCTATAGCATCCCAAACAGGACTTTGGGTTCAGGTGATCAATACCAATGGCACCACTCAGATGAAGTCGACAATGACCTGAGTCGAGATCAGGATTTCGGAGCAGTGTTGCTACAATCTCTGCTGCAACACTCAACTTTTGTGCCAGCTGCAATGCATCAAAGTTACAATTATGATCTTGAGTGCAGACACTGGAGAATAAAGCCCCGAGTCGATCTGTCCCATCTAAAATTATGTAGTAGATGGATCATCTAGAGCAAGTTTTGCGATTGTGATAAAGATATTCTTGACTGTTTGAACAATCAATTATTGAGCTTATATGCAAACAAAAAGTGGTACAGATGCTCACCAATCGCATGTGAATCAGCATAGAGTGCAGAGGTCAAAAAGCTCAAATGTTCCTTGAAAAACATAGCAGCTGTGATATGTGCATATGTAGCAAGTGATATACACTGATTCATCAGATCCATGTTAATGTCAATGAAAGGCGTCAGAAAAAATCCCAGACTCTTTGCAACAAAATTTGAGGCAAGGTGGCGCTTTTCCTCCACAGGATTGATGGGTTTAGGTTGATCATAAAGAGATATAAGGTTCTGCAGAAGACGTACTGCTTTAGGAACATTTTGCTTATCTGCAGGATCAAGGAGATTGTCTGCTTCTTCTTTGTTGAGACCTGTTGCCATTAACTCCTTCTGAAAATCCTGAGATGAAAGCCATGTATCGTTTACTAGAATTCCAGTCCAGCTGCGAAGCAGCATAGCAAATCCTATGAGAATAGGAATTAATCAATCTTTATAGACAAGCTTGAATCTACTTATGCTTGAAGACATGTTTGTAATCACATGTACCAAGAATGTCATATATGCCAGTACGACGGTTAAAGCCAGGAAGCAGACCAATAATTTTTCCAAGTTCACTTTTAGGTGACAACTCCTTGGTCATGCAGAGCTCGAATCGAGCAAGTTGAAATGATGATTCTCCATTGCTCGCAAGTGCATGGATTGGACCATACAGAGTCTCCCCATATGGGTGACTATGCCATACCTCAATGAAAAGATTCAGCCAATTTTTCAAGATGGCACCAGTCTCTTTCTTGCATGATGGTGAGAGGATAAGGGGTATGGGGGTATAATGTTCTTGATCAGTCACTGGTGCAATGGCAAGCACTGTCCCATCCTTTCCAAGGTGACATTTACCTGAGAGACTTGAACAAGAGCACGAATTGATTAATGAAAATACTCTTACCATTTTCTAGTGCTTCTGCTATTGCCTCTAAGGTCTCAACGCTGTCAACTCGAAGTCTCATATCTTTGCAATGTTCTCTGCAAATACCAACAACAGAGTCTCATGCACTGTCATAACGGCAAACTTCTTCTAATGCTACGCCATCAATCATCACTACCACGCCAGGAAGCTGTCATGAAGTACGTAGCCCCTATCATTTTCCTTTTCTCACCGTCTCTACGCCCTTAATTGTACGATACATCACTCCATTACTTTCACGTCCCACCATTGTCAAACCCTCATCAATTACTGATCCACCTGACCCCCTTCATCAATTACTGATCCATCAGTTACCCTTCTCCTTCTACCGGCTTCCGCCACCTTCTTTATTCTCAAACTGTACAGTATTACATCGTCATTTCTCGCAGATCAGATTGTGTATATAAAGCCAGCCCCCCCCACTACCTGGTCCCTTATCTTGACCTCTCTGTCATTATCTTGGGACCAGGTATGTGCTTACTTACTAGTACTTACAACTACGATACTAATACAACTCTGTCATTATCTTGGGACCAATCTGTCCACGCTCTGATCAGTTGCTCCGCCTCTACCACCTGTTCAGTCGCTCTGCTCTGCCGCTTGCCCGTTGCTCCGCTTAGTCACTCCGTCTCTGACGCTTTGTGACAGAAGCTTTCCAGAATTCAATGGTTGAGGTGGTTTTCGGATGAGTGGATCAAGAAGTGCTGTCATGTTCTTCGAGATATCATTGCGTGTTGGTGATTGGAGACATGCAAGTAGTGGCACTACTGGGCGATGTTTCTGGACTGTACTTGAAGCAGCATAACCCTCTGCACGATGAAGTGCAGTGAGTAACCGAGGACCACCCAAGGCTTTGACAAGAAATGCCTTATCATAATCACGTTGATTAAACCCGGATTTTGGTACTCCATTTCCACTAATTGCCCATTCTAGTCACATAACAATTGCTAAAGGTGTTAAGATCATGTACACCAGGTAACCGTGCCAGAGGTCACAGGGTATCTAAGTGCAGGAGTCGAATGGGACAGTAGTGAAGTTATTAACAAAACCGCTGTTACGCTGTTAGTCCCCGGAGATCAAGAGTATAGAAGAGAGAGACCAGTAGCAGCCAAGTCGGAGCGGCGGTAACGCCGGCAACGAGGAGCGGGCCAAAGAACTTATAAGTCCAAAGGCTATAGAGAGTGCTTCGAGGTAATGAGCCTGAAGACTTAAGAGATGGACTGAGGTAGAAAGGGAATCTAAGTTGATAATTAAACTGAGGAACTACAGTAGCGTACAGGCAGTATTTATATCTACGGAACGGCGCAGCGGTGCGGAGCGCCAGACTAACTACTAGGAGCTATACGTGTAGTACCTGCAGGGTAAAGTAAAAGACAATAAGGAGGGACTAGAATGAAAGGGTATGTGTAGCGAGAAAGAACAATAAGAGTGAGATTACAATAAACGCAGATCTTCGGAATACCGAGCAGCGGAATGTAGGCCCGAGGCATGGGCTTGACAAAAGGGGAGCAGCCATGCTTCAACATGACTGCTATGAGGCGCCGCAGACCAGGAATGTCATGCGTAGCAATAGCGATGAGGATCCGTTTATGATCATCAAGCTTCTTTTCAAGTCGTCGTATCTTACGTTCACGGTTCCACACCTATAATCAACAGATCAGTTTTAGATTATGGTTCAAAAGCAAATGACCATACTTTTACGTGTAATTGACGTTGATCAAGTGTCTTTCGACGAACAACCGCAATGAGTTGAGCATGGGTTAATTCATCGAGTTGACGGCTCGATGATGGGAACTCTTCTGCAGCAAGACATCAGGAAAACGGTCCTCTGTTAACATACCATTTATTATCGAAAATTATTGATAATTATTGCTAATTATCACAATCAGAATATTAGCGATAATTAATGAACATTGCCCGGCCCCTTTTGCGCATTAGTAAACATTCACAATAAATTAATGACTTTTAACAGTAGCCTAATGCTAATTTAATGACAGCTTAAGAGTAATTTGTTACTATTTTCCACTCATGAATCACTGCATTCTGATGTTGATCAGAACAGATTATGCACACAATGTTTGCAAGTAAAGGAGTTTATTGCACAATTTGATTACGGTACAAACAACATTACAACAACACTACAGCATACATGTATACACTCAAGCATAACTAAACATCTTCTTTACTCATTACCTTACCTTGCCTTGCAATAGCAGCAGTAGCACCCTAAAGTATGAGTATATTTGAGTTAGGTTCGGAACTACCAAAAGAATTACACCTACCAATAGAATGGCTTTTGGGCTATATATAATTTGAATGTCGGATATTTACAGGAATTTAACTGCAGAGGTAGTCTGGAGAAAAGGAAAATAATTATTAGAAAAAGAAACCGTGAAACGCAAATAAGCTCTCACTGATGCCAAAGGCGCTCTCCTTAGTCAAAACCAGGTCTGTAAGACCTGGGTCAGAATAGGTCTTAGGGTAGGTTTGGTATAGGGAGTTTATGTTGTAGCGTGCTAGGAGCAGGCTGGAGCTCGAAGGGAG